>ML333006.1:0-11694 GCA_005239505.1 Nicotiana paniculata | reverse complement strand
CCCCCCCCCCCCCCCCTTCTTTTTTTGATTTTGTGTTCTCAAGGTGTTCATGATGCACAATTTTGGAGAATATGATTGGTTGTTGTTTCTGCTTCTGTGTTTAGAAAGAGAATGTTTTTTGATATGTTATGTTATGCCTTGCTTGTGGTGAGACCCTGGGAGGAATAGATATGTCCTTTTGATGTTACAAGTGTGACGCCATCTTAGAAAGGAAAAGAACTCCCGATTGTGGCCTTTCAGTTATTAAGTTCATGAAAAAAAGGTCTGGCGGATATCTCTTTGAGTTGCCCCAGGCCTTTGGTCTGGTTGTAAGAGCTCATCGCGTGATGCGTGGGTTAGGCACATGTTATGAGTTTTTGATTGCATAGTTCAAAGAATATTGCATCACCAGTTTGAACTTCTATCTAATACAGGCTGAATGTTTCTTGAAACACAGGTATCTAAAGAGTGGACCTGGTAATCTTGAGAAAGATGTAGAGAGAAGATTCAGCTATGCACTGAGTAGGGAAGATATTGAAAATGCCATACTTGGAGGTCCATAAGGATAAAGATTTCACATGCGGATGTCAGTTTACCCATGATGCTGTCCGCCTCAATTCCAAGCAACTCTAATGATATAATTTTTCCCGATAACTCGTATAGATACAGATGCAGTGGGCTCTTAATTTTTTTAGGAGGGACTTTTTAGAGAGATATTGTGGGGTTGGATTAAGTTTGTGTCATGGTAATTTAATAGAAACATTATTCACTTTTATAAATTACCTGGCTGATGCTCATCCACTTCTTTTGATGTTTGTCGTTCAGAATATAATTGATTAGAACAGGGTTTTAGGCTAGTTCACATACTGTTGGTAGACAACTAGTCATATGGTTGGAACTCAGGGGTTCTTTTCTTCCTCTTTCTTATGGTTTTATAAGTTGGTTCTCCCACTTAATTGTAGAGTTCCTCTATGCTATTTTAACGAACCAGTGAAAGCTTTGCAGAAAGTGTTTTTCTATTTTTCACTTCAAAGTTCAAAGATCAAAGTTGGTCTACTGATACAAGTGGTAAGACCGATAAATCAGCATCCAAGACCTGGCTGATGACTCCTTCCAATTCATGTTGCATCTATAGTAGCTTATGAAGTTGTTTGGATCACCATTCCTATTCTAGTTACTAAAACAGGTTTTAGTATGAATAGCATGGTTACAGAGAACCAAAGACTTTTTTTCCTTCAGGAAGTGCCGAAAAATACCGTTCCATTGTTGTTCGGTACTGACGTTTTCTGATGCAGCACTGAAATTTTACTGCCAAGTTTAGGCAATCATATGCAGAATCCTATTAAATATTTTCATTTTGCCAAACTCTGTTCAAACTGGTTGACAGCAAAACTGGTTCTATAGAGGATGTAGTACAGATTTTACCAATAAAATGTTTCTCGTCACCTAGTATTACTAGTTCACTCACGAGGAATCTCCTTCCTTTCAACCAATTGACTATGACATTGCTAGCCCTTCATCCTTAATGGTGATGGAGAAATGCTACGGCTTATTAGTTGACAATAGTAGCATAACTGTGTCATGTCATTTTGAGAATTCTTTATCTGGAAATAAGGAAGAGAAACAAGACCATTTTCTGTCAATGACACAACGTCTGAAGTTTGCTGAGGTAGCAAAGAACTTCATTTATACTGGTGGAAGATATACATCTGTGAACATACATCCGACGAAAAATGCGTACAAAATCAAGAAGATTGACATAAACTACAGTTATACGGGGCTCACTACCTCCCAAGCTTTCCAAGCTGCACTAGCATGTTAAACAATTAGAATTCTGAGCACTAACTCCTTTACTTCTTTTAATGCCCCACATTCCCTATGTTATTCCAGATTCCTAATCTTGATTAAATTCACATGCTCATGGAAAGCAGATCGACCGTAATGGCGGCTTGTGAGCATCCACAACACTTTCAACTACACGGGCAGTATGTGTTAGCGGAGACGGATCTAGGATTTAAAGGTGGCGGGTGCCAAAATTTCCTTTAACGTACATCTTATAATAACTACTAATATATAGTTTGTTCGAAACGATTGTCCGGTTTAAACTACAAGATCTCAAAACTTAAAATCATAAATCTAATGCTTGCGAAATATTCATTATTATTTATTACTAAAGAGATTTAAATTGTATTTACCAATCATAGAATAACACAAATTTTTATATTATAAAAAAGGAAATTATAAATTAATTTTGATCTCAATCTAAATCAAAACCCAAGTTTTTTTTGTTTTGAAAGAAGAAAGCTAAAAGATTTGAGATTAAGAGAAATGCTTATATTATGAAATTTTTAAATTTTGGAGGCTCTTGCTAAATATCATAAGTAATAGAATAAAGGAAAAAAAATAAATATAATAAACGACAAATAGGAAATTGAGAGGTAGCCAAAAAGGAAAATGACTGGGAGAAAAGAAATAAAAAGCACAACAAAAAGGGAAAGTCGGAAAAGGTTCAAGATAAATTCCAACTTGAATTTTACACACGAGAAAAGATTTCAAAAAGGTTTACCAGTCATGGCACCTTTGTCTAGTTTGCGGATGAGGGTGACAGGATCATATATTTAACATAATTTAATTTTTTTTTACATATAAATATACGATAATTTTACCAACCGAGCGGGTGCCATACCACCCTCACCCATAAGGGTGGATCCGCCCCCGTGTGTTAGGCCAAAGAAGATATTGCGTATACGTAGTTATCTTCAATGAGATTCCGCTGTATACGTAGTTATCTTCAATGAGATTCCGCTGACTGATAATGAGACCAATACTCCTTCACAAGCTGCCCGAAGAGTGAACTTTCGTTCTTCATTAGCTTCATTGGTTCATCATACTCAATTAGCTTCCCTGTATTCACCACCAAAGTTAAAAGTCGCAGCTAAAACATAATCATAGAAGTGTTTAAAAGTAAGCAAACAGGTCTTACCATCACTAATGGCCAGAACCATTGTACAATCCATTACTGTGGGTATCCTGTGGGCAACTGTAATAACAGTACTATTAGCAAACTCTGTCCTGATAGTTTTCTGCAATATCATATCAGTGGCATTGTCGATCGATGCAGTTGCTTCGTCAAGCACCAAAATCTTGGCTTTCCTCAAAAGAGCACGTCCCAAACAGAACAACTGTCGCTGCCCCATGCTCCAGTTTGATCCATCTTCCACAACTGAATAGACTATCACAGTTAAAAGAACCCCGCTTGGATAACACAATCAGACATGTTCTTAGAAAAGCTTACCCAATGAGTCAAGCCCCTTCTCTTTTTCCTCAACTGCCTCTTTTAGCTGACACTTCCCAAGAACCTGTATGGATGAAGATGAGAATGAAATCAAGAAATTAGATCACCTTTAGTACAATGCACATTCACCATCAATTCGAAAAAGATAAATGACCCAATACATAATCAGTAAACGCAACTTACCTCCCATATTTCGTCATCAGTATGCTGACATAAGGGATCTAAGTTGTATCTTACTGTTCCATTGAAGAGTGTAGGGTCCTGAGGTATAATCCCAAATCGGGACCTTAGATCATGAAGACCGATTTTAGAAATGTCAATTCCGTCTACCAAAATCCTCCCACCTGCTGGCTCCACTAATCTAAATAGGGCACCGATGAGAGTAGTCTTGCCACTGCCAGTCCGGCCAACAATACCAATTTTATGACCTCCTTCAAATGTACAAGTGACCCCCCTAAGAACAAGCGGGGAATCTTCCCTATATCTGATCTGTTTTGGAGCACACTGATCAGCATCTTGATCAGTTCTAAATACAAGAAAATTAGGCGGTGAGAAAAAATTTACCTGTAAATCTTGAATTTCAACTTTACCCCTCGTTGGCCAATTGACTGGTGGACGGTTTTCTTTAACAATTTCAGGTGCTTCACTTGGAATGTGCATATACTGGTTAAGTCTTTCTACAGAAATAATGTAGTTTGCTAGCGTGCACTGGTTTTGAATGGAAAAAACAAGAGACATGTTTAAGGAAAGACCATAGGACAAAGCCATCCCAATAAATCCTGCAAAAGTATAAGAGGCCGTTATCAGAAAAGCACGTCTGTTTAAGAAAAAGGTTAAGAAACAATAATGTAGAGTTCTTTATCAAATCCCAAGAGTAATATTAGTTAATGGCATACCTGAGCTGAAAGTCCCCGGAGGAAGCAAAACCATGCAAAGTGCCGAGGATGCTAGAACAATTGCACTAATAGTTTCGAGTCGTTGTATCAACCACTCATTTGCTGCAAAATTGTGGAAGAAAGGACTGGCATTTATATCGATTAGCTCAAAAGTCTTCATGAAAAATCTGTCTTCCTGTTTGAATGCTCTTATAGTCACAGATCCGGCAATAGATTCAGCAAGATGGTTGGCCACAAATGATTTGGTTGTACCATTTATCCGCATCAACTCTTTGGCAGACGCATAGTAGTATTTCTGCCAAGAGTAAGAGAAAGTCAAGAATCCAATTTATCAGCTACTGTTGGCACATACGAGAATAGTGCTGCAGAGAATAATCCTCCAATCCTTGTCAGGAAATCTCTAGTTTATCACTATCATATATTCAAACTATGAGTATATATGGAAAACGTTTAACTATAAATCCTGTACTATTTCCATACAGGAAGCCGATGGGCAAAGACATGAAATTCAAAGTTTAATATATTGAAGGATCTATTGCCTGGATGTTCTACATAATGATTGAGAGTGTGTATGTGCACGGGGTGCATAAAGGTGCTGAGATAAATAAAACACCCATCTCTTACCTGCAACTGAATGGCAAGACAAACCATTGGGATGGAGATAACCAGAACTTGCCAAGTGACAACGGCTAGCACTGTAAGATTAGAATAGAAGTTTGTGGTAGCTCCAAAGGCAAAAACCAAGTTGAATGGAATATCAAGATCAACTATACTCAAATCTGAAGAGACCTGCATACATGGGAGGTAGTGGAGAGGTGGCAAAAATGGTTAGGTCCATAAACATCCTTAATATCAACGTTATAGCTTATTTTTCAATGATCACATTTGATGTATTTACCCTGCTTAAAATCCTTCCCAAAGGTGTAGAGTCATAAAATGACATAGGAGCATGGAAAAGAGAATTTAATAGCTGTGAGAACAAGGACTTTGATGATTGCAAACCCAAAAAAACCGTTGATAGAGATCTAGAGAGCAGAAACAGCGTTGATACACCTCCAATTAGCAAGTAAACTGTAATCAGTCTCAAAGTGCTAACTTGGGGATTATCAACATTTGCTGCCATCCAGGAGTTCTGTGTTATCTGACCAACCACAAACGTTATGTGCGAGATTACAGCCACAGCAAAGAAGAAGTACCCTTTGTTCTGATTTAGATACTGAACATAAGGCTTAAATCCAGTGTCCCCCACTTCTCTCTCTTCTTGCTTAATCAACTGATCACCTACAGAGGCTATAGATTTTTTGTCGGTATCAGTTTTACGAATTTCTCTTGTATGAGATTCCCGCCTTGATGAAGAATTAACCTCTGCAACCCTTTCTGAACCAGCAGTCTCTTTGTGTGCATCAACCAAGTCCTGAAACTCTTTGCTCGAGGCCAATAACTGATGATATGGTGCTGCATGTAAAATGTCTCCATCTGACATTAACTGTGTATAAAGGTAGACATATATAAGGACACTTCTTGTAAATATTACCAAAGACTACTGTGATGTTACAGAAAATATATCAGGAGTTTGAGATAGTTTACTTCCTTTTTTTTCCTTTAAAAGATAAATGATAAGAAGTCGTATTAGAAATAGAAGTTCATCAAGAAAAACTAACCAGAACCACATCAAATGCAGGAAGAAAATCAACTTGGTGGGTCACAAGTAAGACAGTTTTCCCAGAGAGAGCTCCCATGACATATTCCTGCAAAAGACCAGTTCAGACTTGAGCTTGCAAATCATTATAAATTATATGAAGCACAATACTGTCAACAAAATTTCTCACATTGAATAGGCTACTAGCAGTATGGGCATCTACAGCACTGAATGGATCATCCAACAGATATATATCAGCATTCTGATATAATGCACGAGCAAGTTGAATACGCTGCTTTTGACCACCGCTAAGATTAACTCCTCTTTCACCTATTTCAGTGAGATCACCATAAGGTAGCAACTCAAGGTCTTTTAACAGTGAACACTTCTCCAAAGTTTGCTGGTATCTCTGGCTATTCAGTGGAGAACCAAACAAAATATTTTCTCGTATTGACCCTGTCTGAATCCATGCCGACTGAGAGACATAAGCAATTGTTCCAAAAACTTGAACCTGCAGAACACAGAGAATCTATAATCAGTTTGGAGTACGAAATTATTTTCTTAGATATGCATGGAGTGAAGTAAACTATGAATGTGTTTGCAATAAAAACTTCTAGAACCTACTTGTCATTTCCTTCCTAGCAAGGAAAACAGTAAATAACCAATACAACTTACAGTTCCTTGGATACTTGGAACCTCTCCAAGAATTGCTGCCAAAAGAGTTGACTTTCCTGAGCCCACCTCCCCACATATAGCGATCTTCTGACCGGGTCTAACCTCCAAATTAATATTTCTCAGAGTAGGTCGAGATGGATTCTCTTCCCATGAGAGATTAGCTGATTTCATAAGTATGGCATGATCAGGACTTCCAAAGTTATGCTTCTGCCGAACATTTGCATTTTCCAGCTCTGGGGCCTCAAGGAACTTGACAATCCTTGCAAATGAGACCTTGGCTTGAATCACCACGCCAATAACGTCTGGAATGGTTCTCACTGGATCCTGAACCAGACGTAAAGTTGCTACAAAGGTGAAAACGTTGCTTGCGTACAGTGGAACACCTAGGAAATAACAAGCCCCAAATGTTGCAGCAGAGACCAAAACAGGTGATGACCAGAAAAGGAAACTATTATATGCCTTGCGCAACTGAACAGCTGATAACCATTTCTCTTCAATTCTCCTCATACTTTCAATGACACTTTTAAAATGGGATTCCCATGCATATAATTTCAGAACTTTCATATTTACAAGAGCCTCTGAGATAGCCTTGAGCCTATCATCTTGTGCTACCATTAGCTTGGTCTGGAATTTATGTTGCAACTTTGCAAGAGGGGTATTGCACAGCACAGTGAGTACAATCACTACCAAGGATGCAAATGTTGCAAGTCCAACTGCGTGGAAGAGAATGATAAGTGCAAAGCAGAGCTGGACACTCGTTGTCCAGGTCTGATGCAACCAAAAAGGAAACTCTCCAATTCGATAAGCATCCACAGTTACATAGTTCATGATTTCGCCACTAGAATGCATCAGCTTAGCAGCATTGGATAATCTTATCTGCTTCTTATAAATGGCTGCTGTAAGTAGAGACCTTACTTTTAGACCAATTAGTCTGCTCCTGAAGTACCACTGCCTTTGTGACAAGGATTCCAAGTTCTTTGATATAAAAAGCAGAATGGCCAATAGAAATCCCTCATTTTTAAAAGCTACATCTCCTTCAGCAACCTTAATGAATGCATTAAGAAGCAGCGGACCAGCAGAAAGAGTAGTTATTTTCAGCAGCGCGAAGAATCCTGACACAATTAGCTCCTTCCGGTGACATAACACGATTGTCTTCAAAATGGATGGTTGGGAAGAGGGATCAACTTGTTTCTGTTTGTTCAGTATATCCATAAACATTAAGTAACATGATTCAGCACGATCGACCTCACGCAATTCGGGTATGTCTTTATCCTCAAGAGTTTTCTGCTTCCCATTCTTCATCAGTGAATTCAACCACCAAAATGACATTTTATTAAGAATCCCAGCCTTAGCAAAGGAAGTGACAGAGCTGATCGAATCACTTTTACTGATTACATTGGCAGCACCATTTAAGGGAGCATAAAGATCAGTTTCATCACTCTCTTCACGCGGCAGCCCCTTGTAGGTGCATAACAACAATAAACATGCTCCTACAAAGGACAAAACATCTAGAGCCATCTTCATTGTTAGCTCTTTATCAAGAATAGCCGCAACGAGGGACATACCAGCAGAAATTCCAGCAAAGACGAAGGCGAGAATTGATAAGAGCCTCAGAGGGGTTCTTGAAATATGTTTTCCCCGAAGGCTTGCGGTTAAACTTATGGATAACCATGTAATTCCATGAAATAAGATTAGTAACCACCAATGCAGTGGTAATGTACTATGGGTTTTCTTCACCTGGTCTTCAAACACCCAAATGAATAAGGACAAATACAGTATGCCCAGTAAACCATTGAAAATAGCAGAAGCCAACTGCAAACGCGAGAACACAGAAAAGCGAGCAGGGATATTGGTGTATTTTAAGGATGTCTTAGAAAACAGTGTCCATAGGAAGAAGAGCAGGAGTATAACATCAAAAGAAATGATCAACGCATGATTGATACAAGATGAAGGGTGTGCCACGGACACCCAATCAGTAGTACAAGGCTTTCCCTTCTTATTCGAGCAATCTGATGCTCCACAAAATACAGCCCAAATGTCCTCCATCTACTCCTCCAATTTCTAAGCCCTGAAATGAATTTTCAAACAAAAGAGTTAAACTTTAATTTGTGCTCAATAAATCCATGCAATGGGAAAATTCAACATTTCAACTCCTGGTATCACAAAAGGAACATTCTAGTGGGGGAAAAACAGGAAAAAGGTAAAAAAGTGCAAGATGAAAAAGTATTGGAATTCACAACTTTAAGATCAATTATTGCAAAAAGTAAGTTGCAAACAGTAGCCAAAAGGTCCACCCAAAAATGTCAAAATGAACTTGATGTACCTTAATATGTTATTTACAACATAAATGTGATGACAGATAAAAGATGATCACTACTACACATCCACAGTCCGCACTACTACTCAACTGCTTTCATGCTAGACAGTGAGAGAACACAAAATAAAACTGAAAGCAAGAGCGGTTCCAAGAGAAGAGGGAGCGGTTAATAGGTGCTTATACATGAATGTATTCTCACTTCATTAACAAACAGCGAGAATCTACTCAGCATAATATAATAAGAAATTCAGATGCGAAATCCAAAAGGCATTTAAACAACCGTACACCGAGCCAAACAACCACAGAAAATAAAATAGAGAATATAAACTAGCCAACAGCTTAAATGTAGGAAGTGAAAAAACAAACATTCTGAGCGCGCATAGGATACCCAGGAATGTCACAGAGTAATAAATATGAAAACATTAAACGGGAACTAACCAGAAGTTGGACGACAAAATTGCCGCGACTCTCGGAAGTTATCACCAATTTAATCCTCAAATAAAAGACATGAGTTCATACTGAATAAATTTGTAATTTCTAGGCAGACAAGCAGTATAGTATTATATTAAATTCGCCGCTGTGTAGTTGACCATTGATGTCTTTTGAGTCATAGGGAGGTGTATGTATGTATGTATAATTTGATGGCTATGAGGTGTGTTGTTGTTATATAGGAGTAGTCCTATGTGATAGGGTGATCAGAGGCGGAGTTGCATTTGTATAGCGTCACCGCTCACGTATCTGTTGTCTAACAACTGTTGTCTTTTCCCTCTCACTATTTTTCCCCATCAAAATTGGGGTGGCCGCATTTGAAAAATTACAAAGATATACCTAGTTATTATTTTATGCAGCCATAAAATTTAAACAAAAGTATTATATCTGAAATACAAAAAATTCCAGCATCATATGTTAGCTTATAAAGTTACTCAGAATAAACTTTCAACATATAATATTGGAACTGCAATACATTATAAAATTCCAGCACATTATGCTGGGATCTCATACTTCAATACATTACGATGAAATTTTTTTGAATTTTTAGGTGGTTGCTTGTTTAGATTTTATTTTTACATCAAAAATGGCTAAAATTCAATTATTAGACGCTAATGCCCCTCTCCACTTGACGGACACTTTTCTCATTACAGTCAAACCTATCTATAACAGTCTCATTTGTTACGAATAATTTTGGTTGTTATAATGAAGTGCTGTTATAGAGAGCATATATTATAATATAATATGAAAATTGGTTCCGAAAAAGCTTGACTTTTATAGTGAAGTGTTATTATATAAGGATACTGTTATAAATATGTCTCACTGTATTTGTTTCTTCTTTTTTCTCCTTTCAGAGTTTAAACCTTTTTTAGCATATGTGATTGGATTACTTATAACATAATTACTTTTTAATGATAAATATTTGTTATTTGTAATATAATAACAATGATATTACATAATGACATCCCAATTTTGTGGTAATTTATACTCTATGGAATATATTAATGACTTTAACATAAATGTTCAAATTGTTGTCCAATTTTGAAGTGGATTTAATTCATGCACTTGTACATAAAAGTTTTTCAGAACATGATGATGCTTAAAAGTTCATGATATAAAATATATTTAAGATCCTACTGAAATTTTCAAAAAGTTAGATTCACTTCTTTTTTCCATGGAAGAAGGGGGACGTGCTTGGTTTTCTTGAAAGGTAGAAATAACACTGAGTTATATAGGGTGTAATAACTTAAATAAGACATTCCAAACGTGTAAGTATGATATTCTCATTTAATATTAGCCGAAGTATTGGTCCACTATTTCTGTTGAGTCACAAAGACAATTAATCACATATAAAATGCAAAACTGCAGCTAACTAAGGAAAGGATTAAAAATGTTTTTTTTTGGTAACTGTCAATTTTCATTAATTATCAAAGTAAACTGTTCCAAATATTTTTTTTTCCCAGAGGTTGTCCAAAAGGCACTTTCCAAAGGTTGTCAAAAAACTTGGTACTTGTGACCTTTTAGGAAATTATTTGTCCAAAAGGCACTTTTCATTTGTACTAGTTTTTAGATTCCATGCCAATTATTATAAACGTTTCGATAATAGTACAATTAAATTCTACGATGTTTGTTGTCATCGTAAAACACAAAGCTACTGAAAATTGCGTTCGGATGAATGTGAAAGAATAGCTTCATATTCAAATTCATGAAAGTGATTGGATTTTAGGGGGAAAATATCTTTTTTGCACTTCAATCACATTATAGTTTGCAATTGTACGCAATCAACTTTTTATATTTATACCTTTTTTCCTCGGATTAAAATTGGTGCAACCTTTTCTCATTTGGTTAAAATTAGCTTGTTGTTTTTTTTTTAAATTTAAATTGTTAGTATTGTTATAAAATTCAATTTGACAAAGTAATGTTGTTCGAACAATTTCAGTTTCACAATTTTTTCTAATATATCAATTATTTAGCTTGATGAATTCTTTATTTTCTATATTACAACAACACATAATTTACATTCGAATATGAGTAATGTTGGTTAAAGTTGCAAACTCCTCATGTTTTTGCCTTCTCTCTAAGAAACTGTAAACTTCTTTTCATGAACTTCATACATATCAATAAGCTATTGTCGAATAAAAATAGCATTTTGTAGTTACTGTGCATATCTCCTCCTCAGAATGTCTAAATCATTGCCAGATTATCCATGATATACATCTGCAAAGAAGTAATAGGCAATTTTAATAAATATATTAACAGTTATTGAAATAAAAATTAATTAAAGTATATAAATTTTTGTTGCATGCACATGTAATCTTTGACTAATTTAAAAATTATGACTCCTTTTATTTGTCAACTAGGAAATTTGCCGCGCTTTGCGCGGTTATGATAAAACGTCATTATA
>MDKI01230863.1:0-29995 GCA_005239505.1 Nicotiana paniculata | reverse complement strand
TAACCCAATTAAGAGATTAAGCACACCCGGATATGGCTACAAGTAGTTCAATCTTATTCCTAGGTAGAATCTATAAAATAAGGGTTAAAGCCTCAAGTTCTTGTTAATGAATCTTTCCCAACCCCAAATTATCTTTCCCAAAATTAATTCGGAGTTACTGGGTGATTCCTAGGGTTAGATAATCCCTTTGTAAACATTAAAGAACAAGAATAATTAAAGAAACGATAACTCACTTCATAAAAGATGAGAAATCATTTAATACATAAGCACAACAAGATATTTAATCCACACTTTAAACATAAATATTTCCATAAACAAGATTGAGTGTTGGAAATAAATACTACACACTTAAATATTCAATACAAAGCAAGGAAATGAAGAAATAAACATAAATGGGTAAGGAATCCTTAACCACAAGCTTCAAATCTTCAAAACCCAAGTGTGTGTGCAAACCCTAGCTTCCAAAATTGTTCTCCTAAGCCAAAAATATCTTTCTAATGTATCTAATGAAAAAATAAGCAAAAGATTGTCAAAATATCTGCTAGGTCGAGTATTTGTGGGTTTGGGATTGGGAAAATGTGAATTGACAAATCTGCCCAGAACTGATGCCCGTTGATCGCACCTGCAGAAAAATCCTCACAAGTACGGCTCCGCAGATGCGGATTCTATATCGCAGGTGCGGCTCTGAGTGGGCTGACTAATTTCCCCAGGTGCGAACCAAACCACCACACTTGCAGTTCCGCAGGTGTGTATACCACGTCGCGGGTGAGGCCTCACTGAAGCCTATTGCACTTTTTCCATTCTTTTTTTTTGCTCAATTCCACTTCAATTCGATGAAAATCACTTCATGGCATCATTGTCCTAAAAATTGAACAATAGACACTATAAACCACCTCATGTTATCATTAAAGGGTGTAAAATCTAACGAAAAAAGACTAAAATGAGTGGTAAAATCACCACTCATCACCCAAGGGGCGCGGGTGAGTTTCAGATTGGTTTGGGTTGTGTTGCGCTCGTTTTTATTATGTTTCGACGTTGTTTATTCAAGCTTAAATGGTACCACATTAAACAAATGAGCTCCCATATCTCTTTTTATTGCAGAATTAGATTCGTATCGTAATTATGGATCCATATAAAAAAGAATCATCGAATTTGGACATCGTATGAAAATTTTATGGTCATTTTACTAAGAATTAGGTTGCTAGATTTTTCAGATTAATTATGAAATTGCCAGTGAATTCTTAGAGCCCGTTTAGATGGGCTTGTTTTAAGTGACTTTTTAAGGTAAAAGTCATAAGTTAGGGATTCTAGCTTTTGGCTTTTGGCTTATTTTTGTCATTTTAGCTTAAAAACACCTTTTTACTCTATCCAAACACTAAAAAATGGCTTAAAAGCTATTTTGGCTTAAAAGCACTTAAAATAAGCCAATCCAAACGGGCTCTTATTTAAAAATCTGCACATTTCTAAATATAGAAACCAACATATCTCCTTCATTATAAGGTCAAATTGAGTGAATTCAAAAGTCTATCTTGACTAAAATTTCATAAGGAATCCATTGGAGGCTTCAAAAGCAAGTTTTAGGATCATTTGACACGTAAAACGAGTTAAAATAGCTGGGATAAAATACTTAATATCGAAGGTTTGTTCATTTGGTCATATTTTGAGTTGAGGAGCTCGGATTTGGACAATTTTTGGAGGCAATTTTAACCATATGGATTGGGGTAAGTGTTCTATACTTTGGTTATATTTCATGAATCTATCTTCATTTTTGGCATTTGATTGATGATTTCAAAGTGAAATTTATGGTTTTTGTCTAAAATTTTATAAAGTGAATTTTTTAGTTTTGAACATCGATTCAGAGTCGTATTTGAGTGAAAGTAGTATGGTTGAACTCGTAATTGAATGGGTTGTCGGATATAGTGAGTTTTATTGAGTTCTGAGGTGCGGGCTCGAATTTGACTTTTTGGTCGATTTTGAGATTTTTTATTAGAGATTCGACCTTTATCGATTGGGTTTGCTTCCTTTGGCATTATTTGATATATTTGAGTTGCTTTTGGCTAGATTCGATCCATTCGAATGGTCATTACGCGCGAGATTGCCCTTTTTGGAGCATAATTTGGCTTGTTTGAGGTTAGTAACTCTTCTAAACTTATTTTTGAGGGTATGAAATCCCGAAATACGTGTTATCTTATTGGTATTGAGGTGACACCCATGCTAGGTGACGGGCGTGTGGGCATGCACCAAGTGAATTGGGACTCTGTTGTTCCCATGGCACTGTATAGTAGTCCTATTTTGTTAATATCTGTGTCTTCACCATGCAATAAAGTAAATGAGCTTTCATTCATGCTAGATATCATGTTTAGGCTTTATGTCGATACTGTTGAGACCCATAGTGGTCGTTTCTTGCAGTTATTTCACAGATTTCATTGATCTCAGTCATTTTCATGCATTAATATCATGCCTCAGTTTCAGTTGTTATTATTTTATACATTGTATCATTGTTGTCGGGCTAGTTTCACGACATTGTGAGCCCATGAGTGAGACTGGAGAGATTGATGACTGAGTGAGGTCGGGGGCTTGTTTGTGAGGATATTGACACTATAGCACGTGGTTTGTCCGTGCGGATCCAGATATTGATATTATAGCACGTGAGTTGTCCGTGCAGATCCATATATTGATATCATAGCACGTGATTTGTCCTTGCGAATTATAGCGCTTGAGCAGTAGGAGCCCCTCTGGAGTCTGTACACCCCCAGTGAGCATGGTTGATTATATTGAGAGATGGATCTTCCCTGGACATGGATCTTCTCTAAAGCATTTATATACCTGGAGATGGTTCTTCTCCATGGGGCGGGATTAGCCTTCCTCGGTACTGAGTGACTGATGGTCAGTGATGTATATATTCCAGGATGGATCTTCCCTGGGAAGTATGGTCCATATACAGTACCGAGTGGTTGAGAATGATGAGTGGGGCTGGAGTGATTGATGACTAAGTGAGGCCGAGGGCCAGAATGAGAGTGACATTTTGGGATCGGGTTGCATGCTCCAGCGATATATTATATTATAGCTTATGGGATCGGGCTACACGCTGCATCAATATATTGATTATATGTTATGGGATCGGGTTGCACGCTGCAACGATATAGTGCTTGGGCTGAAGGAGCCCCTCCGGAGTCTGCAACCCCCAATGAGCGCAGTTGACTATATATATATATATATATATATATATATATATATATATATATATATATATATATATATATATATATATATATATGTGGGGGGGGGATTGGGCTATATGCCGCAACAGTTATTGTACAACGCTGAGTGATTGAGTGTGCTGAGTATTAAGAAAAGTGAGAAAGGATGTGGGACAGTGAAATTAAGTACTCTGAGAGCGTGAGTACATGAGTCATCTCTGAGATACATGGTATTTGCATGCACACATGACATACAAGCATAGAGATGCATTTTTCCTCATGTTGTACGATATCACGTCATTCATGACTTATTATACACATTGATATGTGGGCATAAACAGGTATTTTATACTTGTTATCCAGAAAGAAAATGAAACATTTTATTTATTGTGGAAAGGATATTTGAAAAAATTACAGTTTTCAGATTTACTTGTATTTTTAGCATTTTCGGTAAAGGATTTGGATTTCTCACTAAGATACTTGAAAGGCATGGCTACTTTTTTTGGAACTGTGAATGAGCTGAGCATTTTTACCTCTAAGATACCACTTTTATTATTTGTATTATGTTGTTATGAACTGTTGTGGGATATTGGTATTGGACCCGCCCTTGTATTAGCTCGTCACTACTTTCAACCTAAGGTTAGGTTTATTACTTACTCAGTACATAGGGTCGGTTGTACTCATACTACACTTCTGCACCTTGCGTGCAGATTTTGGCTGCTGATGCTGCTGTGTTCGATGGGAGCTTGATTGAAGATGTACGTGTGTCCCGGTTGTAGTTGCCCTTGTTCGTGGTAGCTTTAGATCTATAACACTTTGTTTATGTACTTTTCAAACAGACTATGTATTTATTTCATTTCAGCTTTGTAAACTCTATTCTTCGAAGCTCATGATTTGTACTACCAGTCCTTGGGTAATGTATAAAATTCAGTAAATTACTTTCGTATAATTATCTTGTTAATATCATTGGAATTAGATGATTTATAGTTGGCTTACCTAGCAGGTTGAGTTAGGTTCCATCACGACTTGTGGCTTTTGGGTCGTGACATGTGGACATCGTATCAGTTTTACAATCAAAGTTGACAAATGTCCAGCTTTAGATGTTTAGGGAAAGTTGTTTTGGCTATTTCCTCGATTTACCTCGAGTTTCTATCCAAGCACAACTGATTTGTTCTTTAATTTTTAGGGAGTTGGTTCAAGATAAGTGTGATTAATATTATGTGAAATTGAATGACGAATGTGTTTTACGTTTTGGTCTCCGGGTGTCACGGCCCAATTCCTACTATAGGTCGTGATGGCGCCCAATGTCGTTTTTAGGCAAGCCAACAGTGAACTACCAACTTAATTATTAATTTTATTATTTTTTTCAAAATTTTGAATTTTATTAGATAAAGAATTAATGCATTAAAATCAGGAAAACTTACAGTTAAAATAGAATTGATAATAAAAGTGTGTAAATACTAAGCAAAACCACAAACAAATTCTAGAACATCCCAAAACCTGGTGTCACAAGTGCATGAGCGTCTACTAAAGAGTACAATAATAATATAATATCTGTCTGGAATATAAAATAGATAGGATAAAGTAAATAAATATGATAGAGACCCTGTGAGCTGCGGTGCGTAGAATAGAAAGCAGCTCATCACAAAGTCCCCTCAGCAAACCTCGGAGAAGTAGTGACGAGGGGTCGACATCGACACTTACTAGTGGTCCAAAAAAAATCAATATGATAAATATGAATCACAACAGTAGTAGTGAGATAAAAACAGTAACTAACATAATCCTCCAAAAAGTTCTTTTAACGATATAAATCTCTCAAACCTCATGTGCCATATCAACAGAACTGAAATATGAAGTGCAATCTCAAACGGATAAGGAATACCATATAAAATACCAGGCCTAAATAGAACGAGGGTCTATAATTATGCCGAGGTCATACGGATCGATCCAGAGCGGTGTGTACACTGCCTAGGGTCGACCAGCGCGAACCAGAGATGCATCTCAATATACTGCTAAGGCGTTCAGCCCGATTCACGGGAAAAGAAGAAACTTATCGAATTGCAAGCCACATGTTTATAACTTAGGCACAAGAGCATAAAATAACCATGATCTTTTTACCATATATCAGATATCTCGCCAGAAACTCTAGGTGATAAGCTCGGCCTAATACCTGAATCAATTCAATTATAAATTCATGTTATTAAACTAGCAAATTGAGTTCAAATAATTCAAATATTACATGATAAAGTTCTAAGTCTACCCCGACATAAACATGTTTTTAGCTAAATAAGAACTCTCGTCACCTCGTGCATACATAGCACCCTCAACTAGTAGTGCATAAAAATTTAATACCTACGGGGTAGTTTCCCTCTCACAAGGTTAGACATGAGACTTACCTCGCTCCGAAATTTGATAACCGGCTCTATCGCCTATGTAATTCTTCAAACCGATGCCAAATGATCCGAAACTAATCAAACAACATGCAAAGCAATCAAAACTTACTCCAATACTCATAATTTAAGAATTTATAATAATTTCCAACTCTGCTCAAAAAGTCAACAAAGTCAACCCCCGGGACCTTGCGTATAGATTCCAAAAATTATCAAAAATAAATAGTACCCATAAATTATATAGTATATATCCATAAAATCATCCAATTTTATCCACGAATTGTCCCTCAAATTAAGAATTTACCATTTCTCAAATTTGGGGCTCAAAATCCAAATTTCTACCATCCAAACACGAATAAAAATAATAAGCAACAAACATAATCGCGGAAAACATATTATTAAAGGTCATATATTTACCCCTTTGTTGAGACGAGACCAATGCTGCGAAAATCACCTCAAACGGAGTTTTAGACCTCAAGATATGCTCAAAATACTAAAATGCTCGGTCTGCCCATTTAAAACATTGTCCAGGTGATTTTGGTTCTTCGCCTTCGCGGGACACCTTCGTGTAGCGAAGAGAAAATTTTTGTGTTGAAAGGTCGACCCAGAAGTCCTACTTCGCATTCGCAGAACATCTCTCGCATTCGCGAAGAACAAAGGTTCGTACCAGCAAACCAGCAATCTTTCTTGATAATGGAAATGGGCATAACTCTCTCATACAACCTCGGAATTCGATGATTCTTGTTTCTATGGGTCCATAATTATGATGTGGATCTAATGGTTCAATACAGTCATATATTAAAGGTTATTTTCCCCAAATATTACCCTTTATACCCAAAGAAACGACGATGAAACATCAAATAAGAGTACGATACAATCCAAACACATCTGAAACACACCCGAAGCCCTTGGGACCCCATCCAATTACACAAACCAGTCCCAAAACATAACGTGAACCTATTCGGGGACTCAAATCACACCAAACACCATTAAAATAATGAATCACACATTAAAAACTCATGTCGAACCATACTAAATCAACCCGGAATGAACTCAAATTTTGCATACAAGTCCCAAATGACACAACGTACCTATACCAATTCCTTGAACCATAATGCAGAAACGATATTAACAAATTCAACTATCGGTCAAATTTATCAACCTTCTATACCTTCAATCTTTCAACTTTTGCTAAAAAGCATCAAATCCACCTACAGACTTCCAAATCCAAATCCAGACATATGCCTAAGTCAAAAATCATCATCTAGACCTAAAGGAACTATCAAAACTCCGATCCGAGGTTGTTTACTCAAAAGTCAAACCTTAGTCAACTCTTCCAAGTCAAAGCTTCCTAATTGAGAATTATTCTTCCAAAGCAACTTTTGATCTTTCCGAAAAGACTACACGTGCAAGTCATAATACATGAAATGAAGCTAATCAAGGTCTCAGACCACTTAACGACATGCTAGAGCTCAAAAGGTCGCTCAGGTTGTTACATTATCTCCCACTTAAATATGCGTTCGTCCTCGAACGTGCCAAGAACCGTTCTCGAGTTGCCCAAATTCACTGTTTAATACCTCGTGCACCTACTCATGCCACCACAACCAATATGAGCATGTTAGATCAAGCCAGACTGAAGATCCTTCCGACTACCTTATCCCACAAGCCTTAGAGCCAAATCACAAAATCTAGAATCTCTACCAGGTCTGATTCGACCATACGAACACCTTATCAACCTCAACAAGTTGAACCAAAACATGATCATGCACCCATGCTTAAATCACACACTGCACTGCATAATTCGTATGTTCATAATAACATCCCCCAACAACAATAGTTGTAAATTCACAAACCAGATGCCCATAGCATACCTCATAACACATCTAAACCCAATCTCAACCCTCACAATACTGCAACAATGAAAGAGATGTGTAGGAACTTATAACCACCAGTCAATTCAATAACTCATGGAGTCTCTCCGACTGACAAGAATCATTGCCTCATTCTGAACTGATAAGTAACATTTTCCTTCTAATATACATTATATAACTCTGATTGCACTGATTTCAAGTCCAACAACATCATCTCACCCAGTACAATCTGCTCGAATAGTAAGCCATCTCAAACACCGTCTAAAATCTCAAACGACATCGTCAATGCGCCAACCAGCCACAACTCGAACTTAGGTAAAGAAGTATCCAGCCCTCGTAACAAATAAAATGGCCCAATGGATGTTATGAACCTATATGAAAGATGAGAAACAAGGCACACAGAATAAGTATAAAGAACCATACTCAACACCTCATTGTTGCGCGCGCAACCTGATCCACACACGATACCATTGCGGTGTGAAATCCGATCCAAACATGATACTGTTGTGGAATGCAACCCGATCCAAACATAATACTGTTGCAGTCTGCAACTCGATCCAAACACCATGCCCCGTGATGGCGTGCCACCCGATCCACACATGACCATCAGTAAAGAAATACCCATCTAGCCATAATGCTAATACCCACGAAATGCCTGAATATCGACTACAAGCACGCCAAATACATAAACACAACCCTGGGAAGATGGATAGCGCCATGTGCTACAAACACCCAAGCGCGACTAAGGTGCAATAAATGACTTGTTTCTCGAGAGTCATCTTGCTCATATAACACCACCAGCTACACGGGACCACAACACATGTGTGAATAATCAAGTTGTCTCTAAACCCACATGGCATAATAGAGTATTACATAGAATAACTGATGACAGAAATAAAATCCAATGCCCGAAGACTCCTCCATAAGCAATGCTATGATAAATGAACACATCCGACTTGATGTAGAGCATGCATTCACATTAGATCTACCAACAAACCTCAAGTCTATTTCGATCATACTATGCTTGGGCAACAACCTTCCAGAGATCCAAAATGAACCTATCCAAGACACATACAAGCAGCCGTCCAATCTGGAATAGACTCCCACAGTCCATAACCAAAGGGATAGAGTTCCTCTCAGGCATAAACTCTCTCATTAGAGATGATACCAGAATCTCCATACCTAATTTCAACCTCTAACAATCAAATTACTAACACATCACACTTATACAACTTCCCGTGGGATATGCTCCCACTACCTTCCGCACCAGGTAGCTAAATCTACACATCCCTGGCAACCAACCATATTATTACTGTAACGCAAATCAAGAATCCATAAATAAATATACAATATGCCTCTTCCACAGAACACCATTCTCAGGCAACACAAAATTAACGCCAACATACTTTGAACATGTGAAATATCTCCCCAGCTCTTTCGAGCTTGTGACATTCCAGTCAAAATTGGATCATAACCTTGATCCAAAAATTCCAATTTCATACCGCTCATTGCACCTATCATGCTGCTACGCGAAAGTACAAAATTTCATTTCTAAATCCCGAACCACCAATATAATAAACATTTCATTGACGAATACCTTTCACTTAACTCAGTTTAGAAGAAGAATCGTGACACATAACCAACTTCACATAGCCAAGAAAGACCTAAAACTCAAGTTGTGTTCTAAACCGTCATAACTCTTTCGGGACCCATTTACACATAATTAAGACCATCAAAATCAAATACCTCCAAATCAATCAATTTACAAAGGTTGTCAAGCCCGCCTGTACAACCACAAACCACCTATATAGATTAACACAACGATGGAACTGATCATTTCCACAATTATGCTGATTCAATCCATTACTAACTGACCCAACTTCTTTCAATTTACCCTTTACTTTCATTCGTAATAACAATAGCTCTATTAAAACACATAATGGAACTCAAACAACACTCATCCTGAGTGACCCAAATCACGAGATCACATCGTCTCAATGCCCATGAACCATCTCATACTCTCTTCATGTACACAATAGTATCTCAAACTGGTACACCTGTTCTGAAATACCGTCCACGAATTCGAAGAGGTTTCTCCTATTTCTCCAACACTGCACTGCATACTCGAAGATAACATAGAAATTCCCCACGCATTATTCACACCCTACATCAAAATCCCGTTCTTCAGCCACATACTAACCCAAAATTTGTAGACATTCTTAAATTCTTGAGCCCACAAGAACCACCATTGAGAGTCACCCACTCTAACTTGGTCCTGAATATATAACCAAACTCTAGTGCCCTGTTAGCATATGGACACTGATCGCGTCCAAATGCACACCTCTAAAAAGGTATGAAACGATCGTTTGCAATTATAGTAACCCAACTAACAGTCGGGGTCGAACCCACAAGGATCTAAGATGGGTGTTAGGGGTATACATTATAATGCGCGTGATTGAATTAGTTTTGTTTCCATTTCTAATATTACACTAAAGATTGCAGAATAAAGAAAGAAAACTAGGATTAGTTATTTTTGAGGTTTTTCAAATTGGTAAAAAAACCTAGGGCTATGACTATTACCTAGGTGTTTTCCTAAAGGGATAAAGACCTTGATGCTTGTTTTGTTGATCGTTTTGTATTATGGTTATCAATTCTCAATTACCCACCCAATACCTCTCGGTTTGAGAGTGATTTTCCCCAATTTGGCTTTCTCAAGACCAAATGGGTATCATACAAAACAGTTGATAAAAGCTCAAGTAGGTTTTTACTATCTCTAGGTTTAACCCTTTAATTGGGTTAATCAATCTCTGGATTGACCCAATTCCCTGCTAGCCAAGTTTTCGTAGACTAAGTTTCTCTTTCTCAAGTAGAGAATAAGTCAAATAGGCATGAACTAATTTTTGCAATCATTAATTCCATTAATTAAAGCATCAACTAGGCTAAATGATAAACACCCAATCAAAAACAAGCACTAAATTATATAGCCATAGGGTTGGGTCACAAGCCTAGTAAAAATCTAGCTATTGATGCTTGGATTTGAAGAAAAAGAAGAATAAAGACTAATTAAACTCGTATTGTAATCTTAAAATGATAAAATCTATTATAAAATACACCAAAATAAAGAAAACTTCCAAAAGAGGCAAAGAAAAACAACTACAGTTGTAGTTAATGCCAAAACTTGACCTAATTTCTTGAAAGTTTTCTATTTATAGAAGTCTGAAAATCTCGGATAAAATGTCCCTCAGGAGGTTCTACGGTCGCACAATTCCATGCGCAATCCGTAGACTTCTTCATCTCCTAGGAGCTAGGATTCTGCGACCGCACAATTCTAAACTGCGGCCGTGAGGCAACATTTTTGGGATCTGCAGATTTAGGACTGCGACCGCAAGGCACTCTTCCACGGTCCGCAATAGTATGATTGTGGCCGAAAGACAATCTTCTGTAGCCGCACAAATATTGTGCGGTTCGCAATTCAATGAAGCTCTGGACTTGGTCTTTCTGTCATCTCTATGATCTTATTCTTAAACCCATCTCTTATGGCCACACAATTCATGTGCGGTCTGCAACTTGCACGAATGCCTGCTGATTTTTCCTTCTTTGGTTGCGGTTGCAGATGGAATTATGCGGACCGCACATTGCCTGCTTATGTGCCCTTTTATTGCCTTGTTTTTAGATTACTCCTTTTTGAGTCAGATTTCATCCAGCATTCCTACAATTTTGCACATTTCATTAGTTTCTTGAACACAATTCAATGCTTTTAGACTAAAGCAAAAGCTAAAAGGCGTTAATAAGTAGTAAAATCCCCACTTATCAACTCCCCCAAACTTAAGTCTTTGCTTATCCTCAAGCAAACAGTTTAGTTCCCAACTCCAAAAGTTAAAGGTCATTTCAGCAGTCAAAGGCGATCCATTCACGCATCAATTGGGACCAACAATTACCCACATTATTTATGCATTATCAGCAAGGTGACAAGTTAAACATTTATGCACATATAGTTCTAAGGAGACACTTGAGAATCAAGAGTTGACTTTACTCATCAAGGAAGCTATCTCTCTCATGTAGGTCATTGTGGATCCCAAACTCTTCCTCCTCTACTCTCTATTTTCCTAGCTCACTTAAGAGTTTTAGCACTCAATCGAAAGATTTATGAAAGGTTCACTCGTCTCATGAGAGAGAATGTCGCAAGTACGGCTTCAAGTACCATAGGCTTGCCCCTCATGTAGATCGCCACTAATGTAAGCTCACTAGGCTTGAAATCAAGTAGGGATTCTTTCGGAATGTAATGAAGGCTTTTAGATTAGGGTTGGATACACTATGGTTGAATGGGTTCACCTTTCCTTACACACTCCATTTTTTTATTCTCGGCTCACATTTTGCCAATTCTTTGAGGCACTTTCTTTTCCTTGGGAACTAGAGAGACTTAATATCACTCTTCCTTGATCATGACATTCATTTTCTCCCTCTTATATTTCTCCATGTTTTTGATCATTACCTCTCTTTGAATCTCTTCAACTCTTCCACTTGTTCACTTTTTTGCATTTTTCTTTTTGTTCTTTTCTTTTATTGCCTTTCCTTCTCATAATTTCTTTACTCTTTTTGTGCCTTGATACCTCTTTCAAGTTCCTTGTATCTCCCCCAAACTTGCATTTTTAGCCATTTTTTTCACAGAGTGTTAAGAAAAGCTCGGGTGCCAAGAGAGGGTCACGACAAAACGGGTAAAGGCTTGTAACATGGTTATCAAATGAGAAAGGTTGGAGGCTCAAATGGGTTGACTAGGGATAACAACATTGGTAGGCAATAGAATATTCAAATGGGCTAAGGAAAGCCTATAATCACTTCTTAAGCCAAGCAACACTTAAGTTTTCCCCTTGAAACACATTCAGGGCAAGTTCTAGACCTTCTGCACAGGTACTTGGACTAAAAACAAAGCATCTCATCTCTCGCGCAACTAGATTGGTAAAAAGGATAGAGTCGAGGGCCTACAACGACCACATTCAAGATTTAAAATCACTATGGTTCAATTAAACAACTCGACGGTTGCCTAAGTCAACACAAGAGTCACAAAGTCACTAACTAGATCTATTTCTTCCAAAAAATCATGTTTTTAACCATAAGCACGTAGTTAAGTGTGTTGGTACCAGATGAAGCATGTTTGACTCTCGAGCATGACTTACTTAGGTCTTTTTATTCATTACTACTACTAGTATTACCTAAAAAACAAAAACGGACTGAGTACCTTAAGAAGGTTGTCACGCCATCCATCATTGGGAAGAGTCACCCGGTTCATACAATAACTACCTTTGGAAAAAAACTGCGGCATTAAGAAAAACAAAGGCGTATTATCTACGACAACATAAAAAAGAAGCTACTAACTCAAACTACAAACTAATAACAGAAAAAAAATAAAAAATCTAATAAGAAAAAACTATTGAATATACATAATGAGATAGAAAGAGAATATATATACATAATGAGAGAAGAAGAAGAAAATAGTATCAAGTTATTACAAGCCAAATGTCTCAGAATCATCAAATAAGATCAAATAAACTCCACCCCCTGAATAAAAATAAGCATTATCCCCAGTGCAAAATAATAGTAAAATAGGGGAAAGAGTGAAACAAACTTCCTATGGCTCCTTGGACATCTCTGTATCCACAGAAACCTCACCGCCCTCTATCTCATCCAACTGGATCTCATCATCCTCAAATCTGGGAGGGACTGGGTTGGTGAACATCTGACGCTCTGCCTCGATAGTGTCGGCAGCAAGGTCTGGCTCTTCAGATTGGCCAATTGGTGCCACTGGTGCTGTTGGTGCTTTAGGATCCGAGCCTGGATGGTGTCGTTTAATCAGCATGTCAAAAGGGATATCTCCGGCTGCAACAAGTTTGGCAACCTGTCTTCGGAGCTTGTCCACTGACTTCTTGGAGACCTGGGACTTTCTCATCTTCTTTACTTATTTTGCCAGCTCTTCGATCACTAACCTATGTTGTACCAAGGTAGCCATTATGGTGTTCTAGTTCTCCAGGAGCTTCTTCAATATTTCTTCCACTGATTAGGGCATATGAGGTGCCGCAACAGATGATTGTGCTGCAACAGTACTGGATAGGTCAGACAGCTTTGCAGTGTCTATCTGCATCTAGTTGTTAAGGCTCACCAATGTCTGGGAGATTCGCATCACAGAAAATAGGGTATTGTGCATCCATTAGTGAGTACCATGAGAAAGGCTTCTTCGACTGCACCTTTGTATCAAAGTCCCTCAACTCTACCCTCGCATCCGTGAGATACTCTGTAATGGTGTTGGGATATGGGTAGGATGTGTCAGCTTGCCGAGCGATCATAGAGATGTTGGCCGACATCACGACACCCATATTTATAGGGTACCCAGCCATGATAGAAGCAACTAGAACTGCCTGAGGGATCGGAAGATAGGTCTTATTCTGGCATGGGTCTAGTCTGCTGCATACGAAGGTTTTCCGCACCTTTTCCTCAAAGCTCAGAGTGCTCCTATGAATAGAACCCTTGTTGCGATCCACGGTGGTGGTGGCCCAGGAGCTTCTAGAATCTCTTCTAGCCAAGGACGAGCTTCATCCTCAAGTGCACATTTCTCTAAGTACTTTATGGGCTCGACATCATCAAATC
Source organism: Nicotiana paniculata (assembly GCA_005239505.1). Classification (NCBI taxonomy): domain Eukaryota; kingdom Viridiplantae; phylum Streptophyta; class Magnoliopsida; order Solanales; family Solanaceae; genus Nicotiana; species Nicotiana paniculata. Next base: position 15,895 of record MDKI01230863.1, on the reverse strand, counting down.
CCAAGTAGGTGTTCTATGTGTGCTGATCAAATCTCACTTTGAGGTTTCTCACTTTCGTCACCTTTGTCCCTTTTATGATATGTGCCACATTGGCATAGAATTCCCGGACAAGGTGCTCCTTAGAATCCACCACACTCTGGGTAATCCACATCCACCCTTTGAATTCTCGAAACTGTCTCAATACTGTAGGGTTATACCTCTCCTGATCTTTCAACTGAAATTGTCGCTCAAGAGTGAGTGACCTCACTGGCCACCATTCACGGAAACTGGAGAAGGTACCCAAGCTGACAAACTGTTCCTCCCATACCTTTTTCTTCTTTGAACTTTAAAGGCCGGCAACTGTAGCATCTACCCCTCTGCCATCGTCGGGGATATCCTGAACTGATGTCTCTGGTGCCTCAGGGGCAGGTGTAGTAGATGGCTCAGAAGCCTAACTAGAACTTTTCGAGCCCTTGAAAGTGCTATGAGATGTGGACGACTCGTCCCTAAGCTGATACCTCCCTGGCGGCCTTGACTGGACAGCCGACTGCTCATGTATAGAGGTTAAGTTTCCCTATGATGCTTCCCTAGATGGGACATAAGAACTGGTATTGAAAAGGTATGCACCTCTCCATCTGCCAGTTGTAGGTTTCTTTGTGATTGTTCTTTGTTGGCCGAGGGGGAAGGCAGACTTGCCTCAACCCATAAAAGATTCACCCCTTCCTTTCGAAGTATCACCTCGACCTCTCGATCGAACCATTATCTGTATCAAGTAGAAGTAGTTGCTAGTGGCAATTCAGTGTTTAATCAGATATAGGAGATACAGAAGAAAACACCATAAGACACAGTGAAAGTCATGCTTGATGGTAAGGGTCTACGGTCCGCACATTTTTCCTTGCGAACGCACCATTCTCTCTTGTGGCCACAGATGTGAAGTGCGGTACGCACATTTTTCATTGCGGTCGCATTCACAAACCAAAAATATGCCAGCTCTCTGATGACAGAGAATTGGCTGATGTGCGGTCGCAACATGATTTCTGCGGACCGCACATTTTGTCTTGCGATCGCACATTGAATCACAAATATTACACTTATCTGAAGACAGTAAGTTAGCTGTTTTGCGGCGCAATGGAAATTTTGCGGTCCACACAATTTTTCCTGCAGTCGTAGACTCAAGCTTAACTAAAGTTTCCCTACACTCATCCGCGGACCGCACGTTTTCTTGTGCGGCCACAGATTTCAAAATATTACGAACAAGTAGTATTTTTATCTAGGGATTGCAATTTTTTCATAGATTTCGACATGGTAACAACATCAAAGCATGAAAATACATTTAGTCGTTCCCCAATTAGCAAGTACTAGTTGACCCACTACAGATTATCCCCCACATGGTTGTACAATTTGTTTCTATTGACAAAAGGCCTAAACTAATAGAAATGTTACAAATCAAACTAAAAATTGAAAAATATAACAAGTAATTGAAGCATACCAGATAAGAATGAGTGCAAGAAATAAGTGATCAACACTTGCTAGGCGTGTGGGCAGGTGATTTAACAAGATATTTCAGTTGTGTGTTCAGAGAGGGAAAAGGGTAGCAGTAATCCTAGCCCTCTTTTTATACTTATCGTTTGCCCAAGGGAAGGAGAAACGAGTGCGGCCGCAGAATACCAATTGCGGTCTGCACTCTGTTACTTGGGGGGCTTAAGTGTCCTTTTATTTTGTGGTCCGCAGAATTGTATGTGCGGCCGCAGATACCTATTGTAGACCACATATTTTTTGTAGACCACATATCATCCATTTTTCTAATGGACCAACTTCAGAGAGCTGTCATTTTCCTCCTTCCACTTGTGCAGTCCGCAAGTTAATTGTGCAGCCGCAGAGCACCTTCTACTGAAGTAACCATAATTGTGTGGTCCGCACAATGCAATTGCGTTCCGTAATTCTTTCAAAACTTAACCAGATTTCTTTCCACAATTCTTGTAAAGTACATTCATCCCTGCACTAGACATCAAATTAAGTTAGTAGAAAAATAACACCTAACTACAAAAGAAACAAAGAAAAGAAAAAGAAACATGGTTTGCCTCCCAAGAAGCTCCCGATTTAAAGTCGCGGTACGACACAGAATACCATCAGTTCAAATGAATCACCGCCACGATGTGGCTATCACCAACTTTTCCCAAATAGTGCTTCACCCGGTGACCATTGACTCGAAATACCTCATTCTTATTTTTCTTCAAGTCGAATACACCAAAATGTGTCACACCCGCCATCCCAAAGGGACCACTCCATTTAGACTTTAGCTTTCCGAGAAACATCCTCAATCGTGATTTCAACAACAATACAAGATCGCCCACCTTGAACTCTTTGTTCCAATGTATTTGTCATGAATATATTTCATTTTTTCTTTGTACAAGGATGAACTTGCATAAGCATGGTACCGGAACTCATCTAATCCATTCAAATGTGCAACCCTCAAGTTAGCGGCTACAACTCAATCAAGATTCAACTTCTTTAGAGCCCACATGGCTTTGTGCCCAAGTTCCACCGGAAGATGACAAGCTTTTCTGAACACCAACCGATATGGAGACATTCTGATATGTGTTTTGAAAGCCATCCGATAAGCCCATAATGAATCATCAAGCTTCTTTGACCAATCTGCCCAGTTAAAATTCACTATTTTGGACAAAATACTCTTTATCTCCCAGTTGGATACTTCCACTCGACCGCTAGCTTGTGGATGATAGGGAGTCGTTACTTTATGAGTAACACCATACTTGCTAAGTAAAGTGTCAAAATGCGACCCCTCATCGCTTATGATATCCCGTAGGATACCACCACACTTCTTGCTTCATTGTTGGGTAGAGAAATGGTCTCAACCCATATAGACATATAATCAACCGCGACCAAGATGTAGGTGTTTCCACAAGAACTCACAAAAGCACCCATGAAGTCTACCCCAAACATAAAAGATATCAATCTCCAAAATGGTAGTGAGAGGCATTTCATTCTTCTTCGAGATTCCACCACCCGTTGACATTCATCACATATTTTCACCACATCACTTGCATCCTTGTAAATAGTGGGCCAATAGAAGCCGCAACTTAGCACTTTGGCCGCCGCTCTTGCTCCACCATGGTGACCACCACATGGCGAAGAATGAAAAGACCCAAGAATTGACTTTTCTCTTCTTTCGGTACACATATTCTAATCACCCCATCCGCACAAATGCGAAAACAGTATAGCTCATCCCAATAATAATCTTGACAATATCGTTTGAGCTTCTTCCTATGGTTCGAAGAGAACTCATCCAGGATGATTCCACACACAAGGAAATTTTCTAGATCTACGAACCATGGCACCTCCTTCATTGAAATAGCCAATAGTTGCTCATTGGGGAAGGAGTCATTGATTTCAAGGCCATCATGCAGCCTTCCCACCTCCTCCAAATGAGATAAGTGGTCCGCCACTTGATCTTCACTCCCTCTTCTATCTTGGATGTCAATATCAAACTCTTGAAACAAAATCATCCATATCATTAACCGAGCCTTGGAATATTTCTTGTTCATAAGATAACAAAGTGTCGCATGCTCCGTGTGGACAATAACTTTCGCACCCATCAAGTACGGGTGAAACTTCTCAATTACAAACACAATGGCAAGGAGCTCTTTCTCTGTAACGGTATAGTTGACTTGGGTATTATTCATGGTTTTACTAGAATAGTAGAGAGGATGAAAAATCTTGTTGATGTGTTTCACCAAAACAGCTTCCACTGCTATGTCACTAGCATCACACATGAGTTCAAAATAGATATTCCAATTAGGAACGATGATGATGGGAGTGGTTTTCAACTTGAACTTTAACAAATCAAAGGATCTCATGCAATCATCATTAAAGTGAAACTTAGCATCTTTCTGTAGAAGCTTGCACAATGGGTTCACAGCCTTAGAGAAATCTTTGATGAAACGCCGGTAAAACCCCGTGTGGCCTAGGTGACACTGCATGCCTTTCATCGAAGTTGGAGGTGGAAGTTTAGAAATCGCCTCAAACTTTTCCTTGTCAACTTCAATTCCATTCTTTGAGATCTTTTGGCCAATGACAATTCCTTCTCGACCATGAAATGAGACTTCTCCCAATTTAGCACCAAATTTGTTTCTTCACATATTGCCAACACTTTATCCAAATTTGCAAGAAAATCATCAAAATAATCCCAACCACTAAGAAGTCATCCATGAAAACTTCAAGGTATTTCTCCACCATTTCCATGAAGATAGACATCATACACCTTTGAAATGTCGTCGGTGCATTACACAAACCAAATAGCATCCTCTTGAAGAAGAAACTACCATAGGGACATGTAAAGGTTGTTTTATCTTGATTCTCCAGAGAAATAAGGATTTGGTTATAGCCCTAATATCCATCTAGAAAGAAATAGAAAGCACGGCCGGCCAACATGTCATGCATTTGGTCAAGGAAGGGAAGTGGAAAATGATCCTTCCTTGTGACTTTGTTGAGCTTGCGATAGTCCATGCACACTATCCAATCGGTCACCATTCTTGTGGGAATCAACTCATTCTTTACATTGGTGACCACCGTCATGCCCCCTTCATTGGGACACATTGATCTTGTGCATGCAAAATGCGGGGCTTATTCCCCAGATATACGCCAATGTCCACCCAATAACCTTCTTCCTCTTATGTAGCACCGCCAATGTAGAGTCTACCTGCACGTTAGTCAAGAAAAAGGAAAGAATAATCGGTAAAGTAAAACAAGGGCCAAGAAATTCAACCGAAGATGTGGAGGCAATGGTTTCAACTCCAAGGTAGGAAGCTTTTCAATTGAAGGCTTTGTAGGAGGAGTTTTCCTATTTTCAAGATCTAAGGATAGTTTCCCGGGAGCAGAATTGTACAACCCAATTCCTTGCAAAGAGTTCACACATTCCATGAAGCCATCCATCTCATCATCATCAAAGTTGAGAAAGACGGCCTCCAACATATCACCCACATTGATCGTGGCACTTGTGTCATCAAAAATCACATTGGTCACCAAGTTCACAAAAGAACACACCTCATTGCTACATGGTTGTCGCATGGATTTTCACGCATGGAATACCACTTTTTCATCACCCACTCGGAGAGTGAATTCTTCGGCTTCCACATCACAAATAACCTTCCCCGTAGCAAGGAAAGGTCGTCCAAGAATAATCGACACCTCATAATACACTTCACAATCAAGAATGACAAAATCCACCGGAAGAATGAATTTATCAACACGAACCAATACATCTTCAATCACTCCCAACGGTCTCTTTATGGTACGATTGACCATTTGCAATATCATAGAATTTGGTATTGGTTGCCCAATTCCCAATGTCTTGAAAACCGAATGGGGAATCAATTTGATAATTGCCTCAAGATCACAAAGAGCTTTAGAAAACTCGACACTTCCAATTGTACAAGAAATTGTGAAAGCACAGGGATCTTCCAACTTAAGAGCCAATGAATGCACAATTTCACACACTTGATGAGTGACTTTGATAGTTTCAAAATTTATTGACCACTTCTTTGTCACTAGATCCTTCATAAATTTTGCATAACCGGGCATTTGTTCCAAATCTTCCACTAATGGAACATTGATCGAGAGACTCTTCATCATTTTGATGAACTTTTTGAATTGATTCTTGCCATTTTACTTGGAACGCCTTTGAGGGTATGGAGGTGGAGGCTTAGGCAATATCAATATCAATTCGAACTTCATCATTTGCTTGCACACATTGTTCGGGACCCCTTCTTCTGGTACCACTTGCTCATCATCCACAAGTTGCCTTTGACTTGAGCTGGGTGCATTCCCACCTACTTCTTATAGTAACGGTCATGGCATGCCTCGTGTTTTTCCCACCCTTTGGGTTCACCACTGTGTCACTTGGTAGTGCCCCGGACGAGAATTTAGAGCTTGAGAGATTTGCCTCATTTGGACTTCTAAGTTGCAGATCGATGTGTTGTGTGAGGCAAGTTGGGCATCGGAATCGACATTCTTTTCCATCATTTGCTTGAACATGTTCTCAATATGTCTCATTTCATTGATGGAAGAACTAGGTCCATGGGAAGGATAAGGAGGCGAGTGCTCAGTTCTTGATACATCGGGGGCCTTTGAAAACCTGACCCCCGATTGCCTTGATTATTGCTCCATCCACCTTGATTGTTTCCTCCCCAATTTCCTTGATTATTGTTGTTATGTCAATTCCCTTGATTGTTGCCACCACTCCAATTTCCTTGATTGTTGTTGTTACTCCAATTTCCTTGACTGTTTCCAACACTCCAATTTCCTTGGTTGTGAGAACTCCAATTGCCTTAATTGTTTTGAGGTAGCCGTTGTTGTTGGCTTGGGCCTTGGAAGTTGTTTCTTTGCCCTTGAAAGTTGTTCACATATTTTACCTCCTCTTCTTGGTCACTGTAAGAGTCATGTTGATCAAACCCATTATCTTCTTGAAAAAAATTGTCCACTCTATGTTGCACTTGTGGACCCTTGGTTCTTCTTTTGTTCATCATCATTCTTACTCACTCCATTGCATTGACTTGCCTATGATTTTGTACTTATTAATTTGAGACTTTTCTAGTTGGTTCATGGTGGTAGTCAATTCAGCTACGTCTTGCCCATGGTCATGCAACTCTTTTTGGAGGTGGATCATATTGGGATAACATTGTATAACATTGCCCCAGATTTCCACACCTCCATTTGATCTAGAATGTCACACGCCCCTGCATAAGGAATAGCCATAAAGTTCCCACCGGCAAGTTGGTTCACTACACATTGGTTGGTTGTGTTGATCCCACGATAGAAAGTTTGTTGAATCAAGTTCTCCGTTACATCGTTGTTGGGACATTCTTTAACCATTGTTCTATAGCATTCCCATATCTCGTGTAGTGGTTCATTATGCGCTTTCTTGAACGCCAAATTTCATCCCGAAGTGTATCCATGTGCCCCGAGAGAATTACTTAAAAATAAACTTTTCCGCCAATTTATCCCAAGTGTAAATGGAATGGTTCAGCAAATGTTCCAACCAATCTAAAGTTTTTCCCCGTAGATAGAAGGTAAAAAGCCTTAGCCTCAAAGAATCCTCGGAGACATTTGTTTGTTTACTCCGCCAACACGTGTCCACAAACTGCTTCAAATGTTTGTATGCATTTTGACTTGGAGTACCGGTGAAGAACCCTCGTTGCTCTAGCAAAGTGAGCATCAAGTTGGTTATTTGAAAGTTGCACGCCCTAATACAGGGAGGGACTATTGCACTTGCATATCCTTCATTGAGTAACACCCGGTGTGGAGCCTCTCGTGGTGGAGGTGGGGTGGAAGGGGCACAGTGTCATGAGGCACTCGGCCTCTTCTATTGGCTTGAGGTTCAAGAGGAACTTCATCTACTTGGTCATCCTCAACGTCCACATCCCCCAAAGCAATATTTTCGAGCTCATTGTTTGCCATGGTTGTAACTATGATTTCTAAAACAAGTTAGTAACACAGAAGGAAAATAAAATATTCCAAAACCACCCCAAATATATATCTAACACCGTTTTTAACTCCCCGGCAACGACACCAAAAAATGATCGCACCCAAATGCAGACCTCTAAAAAGGTATGAAACGATCATTTGCAATTATAGTAACCCAACAAAGAGTCAGGGTCGAATCCATAGGGAGCTAAGATGGGAGTCAGGGGTATATATTTTATTGTGCGTGATTGAATTATCATAATTTGCACTTCCACAAAAGTGTTTTGTTTCTATTTTTAATTTTGCACTAAAGATTGCAGAATAAAGAAAGAAGACTAGGAATAGTTGTTTTTGAGGTTTTTCAAATTGGTAAAAATCCTAGGGATGTAACCATGACCATTACCTAGATGTTTTCCTAAAAGGATAAAGACCTTAATATTTGTTTTGGTGATCGGGGTGTATTATAGCTATCAACTCTCAATTACCCACTCAATACCTCTCGGTCAGAGAGTGGTTTTGCCCAATTTGTCTTTCTCAAGACCAAATGGATATCACACAAAACAGTTGATAAAATCTCAAGCCGGATTATTACTATCTCTAGATTGAACCCTTTAATTGGGTTAATCAATCTCTCGATTGACCCAATTCCTTGCCAACTAAGTTTTCCTAGACTGTTTCTCTTTTTCAAGTAGAGACTAAGTCAAATAGGTATGAACTAATGTTTGCAACCATTAATTCCACAAACTAAAGCATCAACTAGCCTAAAAAATAAACATCCAATCATAAACAAGCACTAAATTAGATACCCATAAGGTTTACATACTAGGGTTGGGTCACAACCCTAGTAAAAATCTAGGTACTCATGCTTGGGTTTGAAGAAAAGAATAAAAATACTAATTAAACTCATATTGTAAGCTTAAAATGATAAATACTATTGTAAAATACACCAAAATAAAGAAAACTTCCAAAAGAGGCAAAGAAAAATGGCTATAGTAGTTGTTGATGTCAAAACTTGACCTAATTTTGTGAAACTCTTCTATTTATACAAGTTTGAAAATCTAAGACAAAAATGCTCCTCGGGAGGTTCTTCAGCCGCATAATTCCATGTGTGGTTCGTATACTTCTTCATCTGGAAGGAGCTGCAATTCTGCGGTCGCACAATTATGAACTACGGCCGCGAGGCAACATTTCTATGGTCCATAGATTTAGGACTGCGGTCACAAAGCACTCTTCTATTTCTGCAATAGTATGATTGTGGTCACAAGATAATATTGTGCAGCCGCAAAAATCCTGTGTGGTCTGCAATTCAATGAAGCTCTGGACTTGGTCTTTTTGTCATCTCTCTGATCATGATCTTAAGCCCATCTCTTGTGGCCACACAATTCATGTGTGGTCCTCAATTTGCATGAATGCCTGCTGACTTTTCCTTCTTTGGTTGCGCCCGCAAATGGAATTTTGCGGACCGCACATTGCCTGTTTTTGTGCCCTTTATTGCCTTGTGCTTAGGTTACTCATTTTTAGTCAGATTTCATCTCGGGAGTCCAACTTACAGCATTCCTACAATTTTACACATTTCTTTAGTTTCAGAAAACAATGCAATGCTTTAGACTAAAATAAAAGCTAAAAGGCGCTAATAAGTAGTTAAAATCCCCACTTATCATACACTCCCAAAGAAGCAGCTAGATGAATTCTTCTCCTTGTAAAACACACCCATAAGAAGAATAAAGTCTGAGTCATCCCAAAATCTGCACATGAATCGATAAGGCGAAAATATATCACACATTCATCAAGTTCTTTTCCTGAATTTCCTTTGATGTTTTCTTTCCTTAGTCATAATTGATCCTACCAATATACCGATAACCTGATACTACCAAGGTACGTAACTATGTGATCCAGTCATATACGGTAGGCTCCCCCATTAAGCTTTAAGCCACAATTACATAAATGCAGAACCCACAATGACTTTTCCTCCTCAGTTACTATGATCTCCCATCGTTGCTCGGCCTAATTTCTCATAAGTTCCTGTTGCACTAATAATAACATTCCTGAATTACCAGCCACAATCGCACACTTAATCTCCTGGCAGTCGTATCATCTTCTTCAAGGGATCCAAGCTCACATCACAGTGGCAGAACTCTTTGTAGAAACTTCATCAAAATCACGCAACAACTAACCTTCTCACAGGAGATAGCCCACCTGTCTAATTCCATATGGACATCTTCCAACGACATTGCCCTGGTTACAACTACAACAAAATTAGTAAACCTTCCTTGGCCCTTGCTTGTCCACCAGCTGTGAGAGTCTATTCATAACCCACTAACATCAACTGAAGGTCCAACAATATGTTCCAAAAATCGAAGTCATGTTGTATCCCAAAGAGATACTCAAGCTTTCACACCCCTCTTCATTCTAAGCAAACTATTTTCCTTCATATTCAAGCTTCCTCCATTCAGCAGCTAACATTCCAAATAAAATGTATAGGCTTAGTCATTATCCACCATGATCGCCAAATCACTACAAACTTTCTCAAAGTATGTGGCTATCCTACCACAGAATCCATACACTACTCTGCCACTCCTAGTTTTGACAAACCATCTTCTTAAGCGAATTCTCGGCCTCTACTGTTCATACTTGACCTGCTAGCAATTCAACCACCACGAGACACCCCCCACCATGTCTTTCCTCCTCCTTCGCTGCCAAAATACTGCCTCAGACCATAATCCATCTTTGTAGCACCCGAACGGATAAATTTCCACCAACTCTAAGTCTTCATAAAGATCATCTCTCTCGAGCCATCAACATTAGAAACACTGATTCTACCATGAAGCCGCCATACACTGCCATTTCACAACAGCATGCCCCAAAGAAAAATCAAAGGATACCATAACACCGATGAGCTTTAATGTGTGCCAACAAGGACGACGACACCACATCACAAATGAGAATTCCACCATGTCTGAAAATATCAAATCTCACTACTCCGTCAACAAGGCCTGAACATCCATAGTCCAATTGCCTTTCCTCCGCAGGGATTAAATGTCGAACCTCTAAACCATGCACCGAGAAATCCTCTTTTCGAGTCATTCACTGCCTCGATACATGAATAAGAACTCCACCATTACACCAACATTGCACGATAACAACGCATGAACATTATAATAATTTGTGCATAGCCTCAAAATCATAGGAAATACTAATACTGGGTTGAAATGACATAACACCCTTCTGCAAGGCGATGATAATAGCATATCTGAATACGCAAGAAGAAACATCTTGCACCACGTATACAGTACCACTAAAACTCCTCGATTCCCAATTGATAACAAGTGGTCAACATCATATAAGAATGAGTAGGGAGGAAATTAAGGCATAAGCTTCAATGGAATCAAATCGCACGATGAGAAAATCAAGAAGGGAAGTGCTCCTAACAGCATGTAGCATCTCGAAGATAAGTAAAGATGTCTCTGTACCGATCCTCAAGACTCTACTAGAGTCACTCATGACTCGTGAGACCAAGTTAACCTAGGGCTCTTATACCAAACTATCATGACCCAATCCCCACCATAGGTTGTGATGGCGTCCAACGTCACTATTAGGCAAGCCAATGGTGAACTACCAATTTAATTATTCATTTTATTATTTTTGAAATTGTGAATTGTATTAGAAAAAGAAATTAATGCATTAAAATCATAGAAACTTACAACTTAAATTGAATAGATAATAAAAGTGTGCAAATACTAAGCAAACCCACAAACAAATTCTAGAACATCCCCAAACTCGGTGTCATAAGTGCATGAGCGTCTACTAAAGAGAACAATAATAATACAATATCTGTCTGAAATACAAAATAGATAGCATAAAGTAAATAAATAATATAGAGACACTGTGGGCTGCAATGCGTAGCACAAAAAGCAACTCACCTTAAAGTCCCATCAACAGTTGCGCCTACGCGCCAAGATAGCCACCAAATGAACCTGTCAGATCCTGCACATTTAATGGAGAAGCATAGCATGAGTACGTAATAACGTGTACCAGTAAGTATCTAGCCTAAACCCGTAAAAGTAGTGACATGGGGTCGACATCGATACTTACTAGTGGTCCACAAAAATAAATATGATAGCTCATAATAGATATGAAGCACAACAGTAGTAGTGAGATAAAAAACGTAACTAACATAATCCTCCAAAAAATTCTTTTAACGATATAAAAACTCAAACCTCATGTGCCATCTCAACATATCTGAAATATCAAGTGATATCAAACGGATAAGGAATAACATATAAAATACCAGGCCTCAATAGAAGAGAGGTCTCGGGAATATCCGGACTGCTAGCAGTATAACGCACGATTATGCCGAGGTCATACGGCTCAATCCAGAGTGGTGTGTACACTTCTGAGGGTTAACCAGCATGAACGTGAGATGCATCTCAATATACTTCTGAAGCGTTCGACCCGATACATAGGAAAAGAAGAAACTTATCAAATTACGAGCCACATGTTTGCAACATAGGCACGGAAGCATAAAGTAACCATGATCCCTTTACCGATATCAAATATCTCTCTAAGAAACTCCAAGTGATAATCTTGGCCTAATATATACCCGAATCAATTCAATTATAAATTCAAGTTATTAAACTAGAAAATTGAGTTCAAATAATTCAAATATTACATGATAAAGTCCTAAGTCTACCCAGACATAAATATGTTTTTAGCTATGAAAAAACTCTCGTCACCTCGTGAGTACGTAGCACCCACAACTAGTAGCACATAACAATTTAATACCTAGGGGTAGTTTTCCCCTCACAAGGTTAGATAGGAGACTTACCTCGCTCTGAAATATGATAATCGGCTCCATCGCCTCTGTAACTCCTCAAATCGATGCCAAACAATCTGAAACTAATCAAACAACAAGCAATCAAAGTATACTCCAATACTCATAATTTAAAAAATTGTAACAATTCCCAACTCCACTCAAAAAGTCAACAAAGTCAACCCACGGGCCCACGCGTCTAGATTCTAAAAATTATCGAATATAAATATTACCCATAACTTATATAGTTTATATCCAGAAAATCATCCAATTTCATCCACGAAATGTCCCTCGAATCAAGGATTTAGCATTTCTAACTTTGGGGCTAAAAACCCCTATTTCTGCCATACAAATACGAATAAAAATACTAAGCAACGAGCATAATCATGGAAAAACATCAAAATAAAGGTAAAATATTTACCCCCTTGTTGAGACGAGAACAATTTCGTGAAATCACCTCAAATGGAGCTTTAGAACTCAAGATATGCTCAAAATACTATAATGCTCGGGATGCCCATTTAAAACACTGTCCGGGTGATTTTTGTTCTTCGCCTTCGCGAGACACCTTTGTGTTAGCAAAGAGAAATTTTTTACATTGACCGTTCAACCCAGAATTCCTTCTTCTCATCCGCGGAACCTATCTCATGTTCTTGAAGAACAAAGGTTCGCACCAAAAACCAGCAATCTTTCCCGACATGGAAATGGACATAAATCTCTCATACGACCTCAGAATTCGATGATTCTTCTTGTTATGGATCTGTGATTACGATACGGATATAATGGTTCAATATAATCACATATCAAATGTCATTTTCTAAATATAGTACCCTTTATACCCAAAGAAACGACGTCGAAACATCAAATAAGAGCGTGATACAACCCAAACATATCTGAAACACACCTGAAACCCTTGGGACCCCGTCCAATCACACAAACCAGTCTTAAAACATAATACAAACCTACTCGAGGCCTCAAATCACACCAAAAAATATCAAAAGCATGAATTACACATCAATTCAAGCCTATTGAAATGATGAACTTTTAAACTTTAAAAACTAATGTCGAACCATACCAAATCAACTCGAAATGACCTCAAATTTTGCATGCAAGTCCCAAATGACACAATGTACCTACACCAATTTCCTAAACCATAATCTGGATATGATATCAACAAAGTCAACTATCGATCAAATCTATCAACTTTCTAAACCTTCAATCTTCTATTTTTTTCTAGAAAAACATCAAATCCACCTACGAACATATAAATCCAAGTCCTGACATAAGCGTAAGCTCAAAATCATCATCCAAACTTAATGGAGCTGTCAAAACTCTGGTCTGAGGTCGTTTACTCAAAATTCAAACCTTGGTCAACTCTTCCAACTTAAAGCTTCCGAATTGAGAATTATTCTTCCAAACCAACTCTGATGTTCCCGAAAATCTAATCTAACTACACGTGCAATTCATAATACTTGAAATGAAGCTACTCAAGGTCTTAGCCCATTAAACGACATGCTAGAGCTCAAACTAACCGGTCGGGTCGTTACATCGGGAATTTGGTGTTGTAAGTTGTTTAAACTGATGTGGCAGTGAACATGTTAAGAGTAACCTCAGTGGACCAAATAGTTTGGTAGATACTTGTTTTTTTGGTTTTGAATCGGTGTTAAAAAAGTCGCTTATTGATTATTTTCAAAAGAAGAAATGACAGTCTGATGAAGACGCAGTTAAGATTGCAATCATTTATTTCATAAAGTAAACATGATTTCCATCTTGTCGAGAGTGGTGAGTATGTGTCATTTCCCATGGGTAATATTGCGTTTCGAGCTTTAATGAAGTCGGTGAGGGACAAGTTGAAGGGAAAGTATGAGTTTTATAGGATTGGTGGATTTTCTCTTGCACTACAGGTGTGGTTCTATGAATGTTGCACTGTAGTTGATAAAAAATTTGTTTTTTGCGTTGGAGATCATACACCACGCATATTGAATTGGGAAATGACAGACAGGCCAACACGTGAGGACTTCTCTACTTGTTTCTTCAACAGCACATGGAACAATGTACCAGCTTTTATGTATTAATGGGTTATACATATATGATACACTGTAATTCATTGTGATACATCAAATATACAGTTTTTGTACATCTTTGATACATCTAGGAGTTAAAAATATTTCTCCTACAACTGAACAGTTAAGGAGATTTACTTTGCATGTTGAAGTTAACGATGAGTATCAGAAATATTTGACATCATGTAACAAGGGAACAATTCCTATTTATGATAACGATGATTTTGCCACGCCACTCTCGAAACAGATTAAGCAGCCTTTCCCACCAAAAAAGGCGTCGGGTGTCCAACCTGTTGATTATGATTGTGAGTTGCAGAAGTTGAAGGCTGATGTTAAACAGGTTTGTATTGGTCTTTTATATTTTTTGTTATTGAAAGTTTTGTTAAAAATATATATTTAAAATCTATTATTTTTCTTATTTGTTTCCTTTTGTATCTCCATAAGAAGTTAAAGTCCTTCATGAAATATGTTTCTGATAAATTCAAGGAAGTCTTTGAGTTGATAAATTTCAAGGTATGTGTTTCTTTTCGATTGTGCATTTCCTTTTTTTTTATTTAACTTACTATATCTTTTTTTTTTAAATATCTTGGTGCAAGCGTAGACAAATATGGTATACATCTAGAGGAAGACATCACTGATTGTCAAGACAATAATAATTTTCCGAGCAATATGGAGTTTGTTAGGAATGAAGATGCTGACATAGATTGTTGTAATGCGTGTTCAGTTTGGCATTCTGCCCTTTTACTTTTTCTTTTCTTTGTTGTTTTTTGATAATTCGATTCTTTTTAAAAAAAATAGATCGGTGTGTCACGACCCCAAATCACAACTGGCCGTGATGGCGCCTATCGTGATACTAGGCTAGACAATTTACTGAAAATAATGAAATGATTTTTCCACTTAATACATCAAATATCCAAATTTTCATAATAATTTTGTTTCTTAATCATTTCAAAAACAATAAAAATGATTAGAAAATCTAAGCACAGTCCCAACATCTGGAATCAACCGTCATGAGCATCTAAGAAGTGATACAGTCTGATACAAATTCTCTACTACAACAAGTCTGGGAAGTAAAGTAAAATGACTAAGTAGGAAGGAGAAAGGGTAGGCTACAGACGCCAAGCAGCTACCTCAAAATCTCCGAACAATGCTCCAAATGGGGTAGCTCAACTATCGCTCTGCCTCAGTACCTGAATCTACACACAAGGTGCAGGGAGTAACGTGAGTACGCCAACTCAGTAAGTAACCAAAGTATCTAAAAACATGAGTGCAGTGAGGAGCATTTAAACTTTATAATTTCATAAAATAAGTACCAGTAAAGGTAATAGATCAAGTCAAGAGTCCACATTTACGAATAATTTTACAAAACTCCAGTTTTCCCTTTCTAAACTTCTATGAAACATTAGTCAACATTTATCAAAGAGGCTCAGTGTAAAGAATAGTGAAAACAGTAGTTTCGTAAAATATCTGCCACTCGGGCACAGTGTCGCTCGCCTCTCGGGCAAGCCTCTTAGTCACTCGTGACGCTACTCTCATAAGTCAATGCTCACACTCAGCACTCTCA
>ML333001.1:0-22061 GCA_005239505.1 Nicotiana paniculata | reverse complement strand
CAGTGTGTATATATATATATATATATACACACTGATATAAGTATGAAAAAAATTAAAAATTTGACACGCATATATATGTCACTGACCAAGCACATAATGTGCACGACCAAGAACCAGAGTTTACTATATCATGATTAAGAATTTATATTTGCGCGAATAGCAAAATTGAAAGATGTACCTTGAAATGATGCTGATAATGTATGACAAGTAAGGAAGTATGTTGATAGATTTTTGGTAATTCCCTTCATCGGTACATGGTAGATTGGGTACCTAACAATAAAATTAGAGAAAAGTCACTCAAATTTTCTAAATTGAATAAATAGATGAATAATGGAGAGAATTTTTTCCTTAATAATTTTTAGAAACAATTAACATTAACATCAATTCCAATTTTTTATGTGATATTGAATTGTTTAATTTTATTATTATGTGAAAAAAATAAATTTAATTTTTTTATCAATGTATTATTGAAATTTCACTTGAAATTATTACAAAGGTAAAAATAGGAAGAAGAAAAAAATACCAAGCAACAGCCATCCAACTTGCAGGAGACAAGTCAAGGCTATTCAGTGTCTGAAGTCATGGATGCTTCTCACTAAATTCATATATCTGAAACATCCAAAAAAATTAAAAAATATTAATTTAAAATATAAAATTAAGAATACTAAGTGACTATTAAAAATATATTCTTTTCAAAAATAGTCTCAACTTATCAAAAAGAAGGAAAATCTCTTGTTCATCAAACCCTGACCTAATGTCACACATTCTCATTTTGTTTAAAAATTTCCAACTAATTATTAAAAAACATAAGCTTACACACCTTTTACACCAAGGGAATTCTCCAAAAGGGGGATGCAATCGCAGAATGTTGAAAATACATATAGCCAAGGCGATTTTCATTAACATTCATTGAAGGTGCATAGCTTCTTTGAATCTTTTGTTGATTGGCTACTACATCTCGGGACGAGACTGATCCCAAAAGAGGATCTCTTGAACCCTCCGCAGGCTCAACAGTAGAGTCTGTGGGGTTATTGCTGGAAGTCCTTGAGAGTTGTTCACTACCACTTACTTCACTCACTAACTCCAGCTCAAGATCAAGTCCATCAATAACATGATCTTCTGATAAGTTTCTACAGAAAAATAAAAGAGTATCAGTAATGACATCTCACTACTATATATTGATTCACGAAAATCTAAAGATTTGACATGCACAAATATGTCACCAACCAAGCACGTAATGCGCACGGTCAGTAATCTTATATCTTGTTTATGGACTACTATCAAATTTTAAATAGTTAAATATAAAAAAAATATCAAAAATATAAACTTATCGGCCCAAGAACTAAAAAATAATTGTAGAAAACTAATCCAACCGTCGTAAAACAAAATTTATCTCAATTTTGGTTTGTTATATTAATGTAACGACCTGACCAATCATTTTGAGAATTAGCATCCCGTTCGGTGGCTTAAGATCTCGAGTATCTAAGTATTATATATCATGACTTACGTGTGTGGCCGGGTTAATTTTTCGGATGATTGGGGATTGATTTGGAAGAATGATTCATATTTTAGAAGCTCAAGTGGTAAGAATTGGCTGAAATTTAAATTTTATGTAGACAACTCTAAAATGGTATTTTGATGATTTCATTAGCTTCATATGGTAATTTTGGACATAGGCGTATACTTGAATTTTGATTTGAAAGTCCGTAAGTTGGAAATTTGAAGGTTTGGAAGGTCGAGAGGTTTGATCAGGATTTGACCTTATTGATATCGGGTTCAGATTATAATTCTGGGAGTTGGTATAGCTCTGTTGTGTTATTTGGAACTTGCATGCAATTTTTGAGCTCATTCGGAATTGGTTTGATATGTTTCGGCATTAGTTTTATAAGTTGGAAGCTCATTAGGCTTGAATTGATGTACGATTTGTGGTTTAATATTGTTCGATGTGATTTGAGGCTTCGAGCAAGTTTGTGTTGTGTTTTAGGACTTTTTGGTATGTTTGGGCAGGATCGTGGGGGCCTCGGGTGTGTTTCATATGGGTTACGAGCCATTTCTCTTTGTTTTGGATAGTTGTTCTGTCATCTGATGTCTTCTTAATCGTGTTCGTGCCTGTTCCTTCGCGTTCTCATAGTGTTATTGTAAAACAGGTGTATTATTCTTCACGGTCTCGAAGAGGCGACTACGTTCGCGAACCTGGGAAGGTTATAGTCATCGCGTTTGCAAAAGATGCTACGCAATCGCGTAGAAGGAAGACTGGGAGCAGTCATCACGGATTTTGATCTCCGCATTCGCGTATGGAACAACGCGTTCACGATACTTACTAGAGATTGTATTTTGCATTCGCGGCAGTGCTGACGCGTTCACCTAGAACATATTTGGCAGCTTATATTATTGTGTTTCGCGATCGCGAACTGGAACACCTGGGCAGACCTATATTTAATCTATTTCTAGGGCTTTTGATATTTTATCACTTTTTGGGTTAGAGAGCTAGGTTTTTGACGATTTTGCAGGGATTTTCATGTTTTGTATTGGGATAAGTGTTCTTTGCCCGAATTTGATTATATTTCATGATTCCATCTTTTATTTTATCATTAAATTAGTGATTTAAATTGGAGAAATTGAGGATTAATGTAAAAACTTTCAAAAAATATAAAATGAGGATTTGACTTGATGTCAGAATTGGATAATTTTGGTATGGTTGGACCCGTATCGGAATAAGAGTTCAGATTTTATGAGTTTTGTCGGCGAGGAGCGGGCCCGTGGTTGACTTTTTTGGTTAATTTTTTAGTTTCATTAAAGATTGGAGCTGTATTATCCGAATTTTTTTCCTATGGATTTTATTTATGATATTAAGTTATTTGGGTATATTAGAGCAGTTCGGAGGTTTGTTTCACACGAGAAAGTCATTTTAGAGTATTGATTTGGCTTCTTTGAGGTAAGTATCTTGTCTAACTTTATGTGGGAGAACTACCCCTTAGAATTTGAATCGTTTGTGCTATTTGTGTTATGTGGAAGCTGTGTACGCGAGGTGACGAGTGTGTACTCGGGCTTGTATGTGAAAATTGACTGGTTTAGATTGTTAGGCTTCTTTCATATATTGGTTTGAAATTGTTAGCACATGTTATATTTTTTATTTTTCATATTTACTCTCACATGCTTTAATTGAAGTTGTTAGCACATGTCATATCTTTTATTTGTGAAGTTTAGTCTCACATGCTTTAATTGAAGTTGTTCGCACATGTCATATCCTTTACTTGTCAAGTTTACTCTTATATGTTGTATTTGAATTTGTTACCTCTTTTATCATTATGTGACTTCTTTTATTGTTGAGTTATTCTTATTGATATTGTTGTTACATGATATCCTTTTGTTGCCGAGTTATTCTCATGCATTTAGACATAGTTGCTAATTTCTTTCATTGTTAGCCTATTTCATACACTAGGATCCGAAGTTTACCATTTCATGGAAATACCTTCATTATTGAGGTTATTCTTAAGCAATTAATTATAGTTGGAAGTTATTAAAAGTCATTATTTATTTGAATTGGAGTTGTGTTTAAAGGGGGTGTTGTTCATTGTTGAATTACTTTCTCGTTCATTTTATCGTCATGGAAATTCTATACACATTTTGTTTGAGCCGAGGGCTATTTGTTGTGGAAATATTAATATTATTGGTTATTTTAAAAAGATTGTGGCTTATGGGCACTTGCGGTATGAGTTGATATGTTATGTTGTTGTGAAGTTAGCACATGTGAATTATTGTGTGTAACGACCCGACCGGTCATTTTTAGCTCTAGCATGTCGTTCAGCGGTTTGAGGCCTTAAGCAGCTTCACTTCAGGTATTATGACTTGTACGCACGGTCAGAATTGAATTTCGAGAAGTTCGGAGTTGATTCGGAAAGAGAATTCTAATTTTGGAAGCCTTAAGTTGGAGGAATTGACTAAAGTGCTATTTCTGAGTACATGGCCTTGGAATCGAGATTTGAAGGTTTCAACAGGTTCGTATGATAATTTTGGACTTGGGAGTATGTCGGATAAGGTTTTAGATGACCCGGGAGAGTTTCGACGCCTATTGTGGAAGTTGGAATTTTGGAAGAATTTCATAAATTTGGGTTGAGATACATTTAAATGTTATCAATATCCATTTGGGATTTCGAGTCCAGGAATAGCTCCGCATGGTGATTATGGTATTGGGAGCATGTCCGGAAGTGGATTGGGAGGTCCGTAGGTCATTTCGGGGTCATGTGGTGGAAGTTCGAAATTTGAAGACTTTTGAGAAGTTTGACCGGGAGTTGACTTTTTGATACCGGGGTCGGATTGCGATTCCGGAAGTTGAAGTAGGTCCGTAATGTCGAATTTGACTTGTGTGCAAAATTTGAGGTCAATCGGACGTGATTTGATAGGTTTTGGCATCGAATGTAGAAGTTTGAAGTTCTAGAGTTCGTTAATCTTGAATTAGGGTGCGATTCATGAATTCGATGTTGTTTCATGTGATTTGAGGCCTCGAGCAAGTTTGTTTTATGTTATGGGACTGGTTTGTGTGATTGGACGTGTAACGACCCAACCGGTCGTCTTGTGTTCTAGAACTTCGTGCCCCTAAACGAGACTTTTCGTATTTGCTTTTACTGATTTATAGCTTGTGGGGACGGGTAGTTCGAGGTTTGGAAGAGTTTGGATGGTATGGGAACACTTAGTTCCTTAAGGTTGGCCTTAAAGGCCAAGTTTGACTTCGGTCAACATTTTTAGTAAACGACCTCGGAATCGAGATTTGAACGCTCCAGTAGGTTCGTATGATGATTTCGGACTTGGGTATATGTTCGGAACGGATTTCAGATGACCCGGGAGTGTTTCGGCGCCAAATAGTGAATTATGATTCTTTAAGTTCAAAAATTACGGTTTGGAACATATTTTTGTGTTATCGAGGTCCGAACGGAATTTCGAGACCGGGAATAGTTCTGTCATGTCATTTATGACTTGCTCGCAAAATTTTGTGTCATTCCGAGTAGTATAGGTATGTTTCGCATGTTGAAAGTGAATTCAAGAACTTGAAGTTCAAAGTTTGATTCAATTTAGTTTTGGGGTATGATTCTTAGATTTAGCATTGTTTCGGACGTTCCGAAGGCTCGAGCGAGTCTGTATTATGATTTATAACTTGTTGGTATATTTGGTCGGGGCCTCGGGTGGGCCCGAATGCCATTAGGACATCGCGCGAGGCAAGCCAAGCTCAAAAAGAGCTACTGGTTCAGGTCTACTGCAACCGCACCTGCGAAGGACCAGCCGCAGGTGCGAAACCGCAGTAGCGGTCAAAGCTGTGTGGCCTTAGAGGGGCTGCCCAATTTCCGCTGGTGCGGGCCTTTTCCGCAGAAGCGGAGCTACAGGTGCGACCCCTGGCCTTCTTCTCCTCTTCCGCATGCGCGAGCACTCGCTCGCAGGTGCGGTCCTCGAGCCGCAGGTGCCAAAGTCCTGGAGGTAGTGAGGTTGTTTTAAGTGCGGGACTTAGGCATTTTTGTCCATTTTCTTTCATCTTTGGACGATTTTGGGAGCTTTCAAAGGGGAGATTCGACCTAGCATCGTGAGGTAAGTTAATTCCTACTTAAAAGTGAGATTTATACTTGAGTTTTTTTGTGGAAATCATGGGTTTAGAGTAAAACTTAGGGTTTTGAGAAAAATAAAATTTAAACAATCAATTTGTTATGGAATCATGCAAAAACTATATATTCTTGATCCTTAGGTTATGGGTAACAATTTCGCTTGAAAATTTCCGGAATCCGAGCATGTGGGCCCGGGGGTACATTTTAGGATATTGCAAACTAGGTTGAGATAATTATTTAAATAGGAGAATTTTTTACTCTTGATCATAGATTGATTTATTTATATAATGCTTGGCTAGTTTCCGGTTCTTGGGCGACGAATTTGGAGATTTAGGCGCATTCTTGACCTGGAAAGTAAGCTTGAAACGAGGTAAGTCTCCTTTCTAAACTTGTAAGAGGGAATTGTACCCATAGGTGAAGTAATTAACTATGTGTCATTATTTGTGGGGACTACATACGTACGAGGTTACGAGAGTCCATGTGTAGTGACTATTCTTGTTATGTCCGGGTATTTAGGTTTACACCATGCCTTGTGAAATCTGTTAACTGAACTATATGCCTTGTGATCTCCTTGTATGCAAGTTTGTTTTCAAGAAATCCTAGAACTTGATGTTTTCAAATGAATTGTTATATTGGAAAAGGATTTAAAGAAAAATGTGGTGTTTATGTGTGACCGCTTCGCAAATTTATATTCCGCGAGCGGAGTGATTCTTTCCACTACTCTCATGAGAGCGCTCTGTATGCCACGACAGGTTAATAGATGCATCTATAATTTGCATCATTCGACCCTTCGGCAGTGCACATTTATTATTATGTTTGTTCAGACCGTACTCCTCGACAGATTATGAGCATGCTACCTGTTTGATATAATTCATAACTTTTAAACTGCTAGATGTCTTGGAAGACAAATTCTTAATTGTATGTTGGAGTTTTCGCCACGTAAATAGGTTATGTGAGTATGCTCGACATTAATTGTTTTACTATTCATGTGTACTTGTATTTATGTTGAATTTTACATCTAAATATACTGATTAGGACCTAGTGAGTGTCAAGTCGACCTCTCGTCACTACTCTTCGAGATTAGACTGGATACGTAATGGGTACATATTGTTTATGTACTCATGCTATGCTTCTGTACTTAATTATATAGGTTCTGAAGCGGGTGCATCTGGTTACGAATCCGGAGCTCGTCCCTGATTTCACGTGGTTCGAGGCTTCATGGTGAGCTGCTTCTCTGGATGCCGTTCAGCAGCACTATGGAGTCTCTTTTTTGCTATTTTGTCTATCTCTTCTTAGACAGTGGGATAGTTCTTTTATCCTTTTGATTCTACTCTACTAGATGCATGTATTCTTGTGATACTAGTTCCTGGCACACACATTGGTATAATATTCTTTTGGTGGTGTAATTAATTAAATATGGCTTTTGGTTTTCGAAACATAAATACCCTGCTATGTGTTATATTCCATGCGTAGTGGCTAAATTATTTTTGAGATAAGAAGATCTTTTAATAGAAAAACAAACTAGATTCACTGGATAATTAGTGTCAGCTTGCTTGACAACGGTGTTGGGCGCCATCGCGACCTAGATTAGGATTTGGGTCATCACAGGACAGGGTCCCAGGGACCTCGGGTGTGTTGCGGATCAATTTTTGGATGAAAAAGTTGTGTTGGTTTTTCTGGTTTTGGGTATGAGTTGCAGGTCTCGCAAATGCAAGGTTATGGATCACATTTGCGAGGAGGGGTTCGCATTTGCGAGGGTGGGGATTTTCCGAGGAGTTCCCATTTGCGAACGGTTGGTCGCTTTTGCGATGTTGTCCCCTTTGCATTTGCGAAGAAATTGGTCGCAAATACGACCTTTGACAGGATGTCTTTGTTTCGTATTTGCGACGCCTTTGTCGCAATTGCAAGCCAGATGTCGCAAATGTGACGTTAATGTCTGGAGCAAGGGCTTTTTATTCCGAGACTTAGCTCATTTCCCTCATTTCTCATTTGGACTTAGGAAATTTTTGGGAGCATTCCTGAGAGGGGTTCCATCATCATCAAGAGGTAAATGGTTTCTAATAGTTATGAGTTAAATACGAGGTTTATATGTGGATTTAGACATGAAAATTTTTAGAAATTCGGAATTTTGTAGAAAAAGATAGAAATTTATATCCACGAATTTGGGAATGGAATTGAGAAAAAACCATATATTTGAGTTCATGATGATAGGAGTAGTGTTTATCTTCGAAAATTTTCGGAATTCGGGCACGTGGGCCCAGGGTGAATTTTAGGAATTCTACAAATTGGGTTGGGAATTCACTTTAATAGTTAGGATGTGAACTCTTGAGCATGTATTGACTATTTTATATAACACTTGACTAGCTTCGGGTCGTTTGGCACCGAGTTGAGGATTTAAAGCACAATTCCGGACTGGAAAGTAAGCTTTGAGACGAGGTGACTCTCCTGTCTAACTTTGTGAGGGAGAAATTACCCCTAGGTGTTGTATATTGATGTATGATACTTTTGTGGGGTCTATGTACGCGCGAGGTGACGTGAGCTGGTACTTAGCTACATTCATGTTATTGTTCGGGTAAAACATAGGTTCACATCATGCTTTAGGTGTACTATTTGAGTAGTCTCGCCTATTAAATTCCTCTATTTTATATTTCTACTTAAGACTAGACTTACTATTGTGGAGACTTCACGAGTTCATGATTAGTCACCGAATAACTTTACTCCTCTTACGGCATGTTTCCGTGATATTTATACTTCATCGAAAAGTTTTTACTAAAGAAATCACGACTCACATGTTTATTCGTGAGTGAGGTCAAGGACCCGTCAAAGCTTCTTATTCTAATGGGATCGGGCTTCGCCTCGGCAAATATATGTATTTCACTCTTATGGGATCGGACCATTCACCTCGGCAGGATTATGTATTTCACTCTTATGGGATCGGGTCGTTCGCATCGGCATGATTTATGTACCACACTCTTAAGGGGGCGAGCCGTTCGCCCCGGCAGTTTAACAGATGTACCTATGGTTCATGTCGTTCGACCATCAATAATTCACAATTTAAATATTATGTTGGATCGGGTCGTACGCCTCGGCATTTCCTATATCATATCCTCATGAAATCGTGCGTGAAACTTGGCAAGAAGCCGGTGTATTTGTGAGTTTTCCGAATTTGAATTATAGCAATCTACTTGATGAGATCCAATATATCTACATATATATGCTCCAGTTATGGAGGGAAATTTTAATGGAGAGCTTGAGTTCCTCGTAAATAGGTGGATTTGTACCACGTGTTTTTTGCTTGTTTATTTCATTTATTTACTCTCCCTCGTAATTACTTACCTCTTTATTGTATCTGATGTTATTGGACCACTAACGCGTTTCTCGATGTCGACCCCTTGTCACTACTTCTCTGGGGTTAGGCTAGATACTTACTCGGTACACGTTGATTTACGTACTCATACTACAATTGTTGCACAATTTTGTGTAGGTACACATATGACTAGTGGCCTTTTGAGAGAAGGGGTGTGTATGCATATGTGGACTTAGGAGAACTGCATTCTTCATTATGACCCGCAGCCGACAGAGTCTCCTTCATAGTATTTATATTTTTCTTGTCCAATTTGTATTCCGGACAGATGTTGTATTTAATCTCCTAGTTAATGCTCATGAACTTGTGACACCGGGTTTTGGGATTATTATGGGTTGTTCATTATTGAAATTGTTAAAAATATCATTATTTAATCTGTATATTCTATATTTTACTATTAATTGAAGGAAATATGATTTCAAAAATATTAAAACGAGAACAAAATTAAAGATTTATTTTTGTCTTGCCTGACAGCATTGTACGGTGCCATGATGACCTTTAATGGATTTTGGATCATGACAACATGATATCAGAGTACTAGGTTCACATAGGTCTCAAGAGTCATGAGCAAGTCTAGTAGAGTCTTACGGATCGGTACGGAGATGTCTGTACTTATGTTCGAGAGGCTACAGGGTTGTTAGAGGCACTTGCCTTCTTGATTCCTCATCGTACAGCTTCATTCCTTTGAGGCTTATGCCTTCATTTCTTTCCCATTCAATTTTATGGGACGTGAAGCGCTTGTTATCAATTGGGAATCGAGAAATTATGATGGTACTACGAAGGTGGTGTAATATATCTCTCCATGCGTATTCGATTGGGTTAATGTTATTTTCTTGCGGAAAGGGTGTTCTGTCATTTCAACTCAGTAGCTATATTTCGGATAGTTTTGAGGCTATGCACATGTTACTATGATGTTCATGAGTTATTATCTCACGGTGTTGATGTAAAGGTGGGGTGCTCATTTATGTGTCGATACAATAAATGACTTGAACTGAGAAATTCTCAATGCATAATGTAGAGATTCAGCGTTTAAGTCCGGCAAAGGAAAGGCAATCTTACTATGAATGTTCAGGTTTGGGTTAATGGAGTAATAAGACTTGATATTTTTGAGTGTGGTAGAGTTCTCAATTGTGATGTGGTGCCATTGTCCTTGTTGAACGCGTTATGGTTCGCCGATGTTATGGCCTTCTTCAATTTTCCTTTGGGACAGGATATTGTGAAATGGTGCCTGAGATGCGGTTTTTAGAGATAGCGGAGTGTAGCGATTTCAGAATCGAATTGGTACATCTAGTATTGAGGGCTTGAGAAGGATGATTTTCTAAAAGGTTTAGAGCTGGTAGCAATTCATGTGTTCAGATGTTATAGAGACGGATTCGAATTTAGAGTAACAATTGACAGCAAAGGACGAGGAAGGACATGTGGGAGGTGTCTTGCGGTGGCTGAATTGTGAAGAGGTCGAGTGTGAAAAGTATAATTCAAGGGTTGCTTAAAGGAGACGATTTAACCAAAGTGGGAGAGTGGCATAGTAATATATGGGTTCTATTGTAGGGTGGCCACACGTCTTGAGGAAAGTCTGCAGCAATTTGGGAAAATTCATGATGGACAGTGAATAGATCCATAGATTTTTATTTTGATACAACATGACTTCGAGATTGGAATGCGTTGTTGGACTTTTAGTTGATGTCAATTGGGAAGAAGGAACCTCGATGGGTCCCAGGGTTATGTCATTTTAGCTTCAATCTAAATGGGTCAGCCCCACCGTATATGATTGGATTGCATGGTTGTCTACTTGTGTGGTTTCTGGTTAGCGGTGTATCGGTGGGTTATTACGACTAAGTAAAGAAAACATCAGTGGTAATTTGAGCAAAGGATTTGAGGAATGTGTGTTATATTTTGCCTTATCAGTTCATGTTCAGGTTTTGGGAAGACTCAGAGTCTATGCTTTGTGTGGATGTGATGTATAAGGAAAGGAATTCAGCCGATTGCTCTTGGAGAGGGTGTTCAAGCGCTAGCAGGGCCTTGGAGTTTGATTATGTTCGGGAGTAAGTCAGTGTGGCTGACTCTCAACAATGGTCCTAGTAGGTTCAAAATTAAAGTGTGATGCCTAAGGATTTCGGGTCTGTGGTATAGTTAAGTATCAAGCTTTTGCAGTGGATTATGAAAGGGGTCTTGGAGTGTTCTATGTTATCATCGATCGGTGGTGTAGGATTGGAGGACTGGGAGAAAAATAACTTCGGATTCGTAGAGGAATTATCAGAATGGGTGTACCAGTTAAAGATGCAAATGTGCTCATAAGGAGGGTAGGAGTTAGTTCGTGGGTTTTAGAGACAGCATGGTCTCGTGAAATAAGGTCACTCAGGATGAGTGCAGATTTGGGGTCATTATGTATTAAATGGTGGTATTATTATTCCTAAGGTAATTCCGGAGTAAATTAGAAGAAGTCAGATTGGTTAGCAATGGGTGAGTTGGCATGATAATTGCAATGATCTGTTCCTTCGGTGTGTTAAGTTATACATGCAATTGTGGTGGTACTCGGGAGGCTTGACGGTCGCCGTAAGTGATTTTATATGGAGGCATTCGAGTATTTTGGAATGTTATGTATAGATGGATCTAGGAAGAAGTATAGTGGTTTAGACCACTACTCGAGGTTTGTATTTTCTGCAGTTATGGGAATTCAGTCACGTGTTGCAATGGCTCTCTTGAAGTGAGTTAAGTGAAGCTTTTCTATATGCTGGAGTATTTATTCTATTAGCGGTTCAGCAGTTATGATGGAATTCTGGTATTCTCACGTATTGGCATGTTAGGTGCAGTGAACGACATGGGAATTGGAAGTTTAGGATCAAGGTTGCGGTTCGGTATAGACAAGAATGTTACGAGCTTGGGTGAGCAGGAAAGGATTCAGATGGTTGGAGTAACCTGGTATTGTCTTTGGCATCACTTGAGATCAGTGTCCTGTTTAAGGCGTATTGTGTTCTGATTTGCAGATTCCCGATTTTCTTTACAACATTAGTATGACAGGTGGTATGGATGTGCAGACCTTGTTACCTGGTGCGGAAGTTCATGGCAGCGTAACCCGCAGACAGATTGTATAAGCGTGACATGTAATCACTTGATTGACTGAAGATTGAAACCAAGTATGGAGATTATAGTACTATTGCTAATGTTCGAGTTTAGGCCTGGAAGGCGCTCTATTCATTTGGTTACGAACTGTGGATGTTTTTGTTGGATTGACGATTGTTCTTTTGTGTCATGGAAAAAGGGTTAGTGCGGATCCATGAAAGGTTATTAGCCCAGTGTGGTAGGGTCAGAATAAGCTTGAAGTCCGTGAGTGGATCTAAATGTGAATGTGGGCTCTATATCAGGCCGGATGTGTTCGTTTAAGCCTTGCATTGTTTATGGAGGAATCTTCGTGCCCTGGATGTTATTTATGTCATCGGCTATTCCGTGAAATCTATATTATGCCAGGTGGTTTGTGAGGTAGTTTGATTATTCTCACTCGTATTGAGATCCTATGTAATTTGTGGTGTTGTGAAAGCAAGATGGCTCTCGAGATACAGGTCATTTATTACGTTATAGTTGTGCTTGATTTTCATAGCGTACGACACTATTCATCTCTCCAGGATTTGTATTATACACTTTACGTGCTTGTGTCGATATTCGCGTATTTTGTAGTTATGAGCATTTTAGCTTGGTAAGTATTTTCTTATAGATTATTATGTGTGGATCAGATGGCACGCCGCCACGGGTATATCATTTGGATCAGGTGGCACGCCGCCACGGGTATCATGGTTGGATCGGGTTGCACGCTGCAACAATGTGATGTTTAGTACAGTTCCCATATCTATTATTGTGTGTTTTGCTTCTCATTTTCTGAGAAAGGTTCACAACATCTTTTGGTTGTTTAAAATTAGTTACGTGGGTTGGGTAGTTCTTTCCAGAGTTAGTTCTCTTATGTATCACATTCGAGTTTGTAGCTTGTTGGCACATTGTAGCATTATATGAGACATTTGGCAGTGTCGGGGTGGCTTATTGCTTGAGCAGCTGTACTGGGTAAGACGAGATTGTTGGACCTGGGATCACTGCGATCAGATTTATATGAGGCACATTAAAAAGTAAATATCGATATTTAGTTCAGAACGAGGTAATGACTTTTGTCGGGAGAAGAGACACCATGAATTATGGTTCGACAGGTGGTTACAAGTTCATATACATCTTTTCTGTCGTGGCAGTATTGCGAGAGCTGAAACGAGATTTATATGCTTCATAAGGTGTGTTGTGGACATCGGATTCGTGGGATTTTAGCTATTGTAGCTAGGGGATGTCATTATGGTCATGTGAATAATGTGATACATGGTGTGAATTCGGTAAGAGTATACAAACATGTATTAGTACATCATGTAGTGATGGATACAGTGGTCGTATGTCGGAAACAGACCTGGTAGAGAATTACAGATGTTAGAATTTGGTTCTAAGGCTTATTTGAATAAATAAAAGGGAGAATCTTCAGATTGGCTCAAGCTAATGTGCTCAACTGGGTTGTGGTAGCATGGGTAGGTGCACGAGGTGTTAAACAGTGATTTTGGACAACTTTGGAGCATTTCTTAGCACGTTCGAGGACGAACGTATGTTTAAGTGGGAGAGAATGTAACGGCCCGATCGGTCATTTTGAGCTCTAGCGCGTCGTTCGGCGGTTTGAGGCCTTGAGCAGCTTCACTTAAGGTATTATGACTTGTACGCGTGGTCGAAATTGAATTTTGGAAAGTTCGAAGTTGATTCGAAAAGAGAATTCTATGTTTGGAAGCCTTAAGTTGGAGGAATTGACTAAAGTGTGATTTCTGAATAAACGACCTCAGAATCGGGATTTGAAGGTCCCAACAAGTTCGTATGATGATTTGGACTTGGGAATATGTTCGAATTTTGGATGACCCGGGAGCGTTTCGACGCCTATTGTAGAAGTTGGCATTTTGGAAGAATTTCATAAATTTGGGTTGAGATACATTTCAATGTTATCGATGTCCGTTTGTGTGATGACCCAAAAGGTCATCCCGTATTTTTCTAGCTAATTCAATGTTCCTAGGTTGTGCAAACCTCCTTCTATCTCACCTCGATTTGCGTTTGCACCCCCGGCGTGTAGCCGGGAAGCCTTTATGTGAAAAACTGATAAAAATGATAATTTTGTATTAGAAATTTGAATAAAATTGACTTCGGTCAACATTTTTGGTAAACAGACCCGGACCCGTGATTTGACGGTGTCGGAGGGTCCGTAGGAAAATATGGGACTTGGGTATATGCCCGGAATCGAATTCTGAGGTCCCAAGTCCGAGAACTGAATTTTTAAAGAAACATTATTTTTTGAAAAATATAAAGGTTTTTGAAAATGAAATGTTATGTGAAACATGTGGTATCGGGCTCGTATCTTGGTTCCGGAGCCTGGTGCAGGTTCGATATGATTTATATGTGTTATCTGTGAAGTTTGGTATGAAACGCACTTCGTTTGGCGTGATTCGGATCCTTAAATTCAAAAAATTGATGTTTAAAGAAGATTTGAGGAATTTCATTTATTTTTGGGTTTGATTCATCGTTTTAGTGTGTTTTATGTGGTTTGAAACCTCGAGCGAGTCCGTGTTAGGTTATAAGACTTGTTCGTGTATTTAGACGGGGTCCTAGGGGGCCTCGGGTGTGTTTCGGATAGGTTTCGAATCGATTTTCCTCATTTTCAACTACTGATGCTACCTTCTGCTTTCCTTCTATGTGATCGCGTAGAAGGATCCGCGATCACATAGAGTGTCTGACTCGCCCAATAATTTCCTTCACTACGATTGCAATAGTTGGTCCGCGATCGCGTGGAGCATTTTAAGCCAGCTTCATTTTCCTTCTACGCGATAACACCTAGGCAGAATATAAATTTGCAAAATCGGAGGTTTCACCATTTTAAACATATTTTGACTTCTAGAACTCGGTTTTGGGCGATTCCTTGAGGGGTTTTCACACAAATAGAATGGGTAAGTGTTCTTCCACTAGAATTAATTATATTTCATGAATTAGTTCTTGTTTTCATTATTTAATTTGTATTTTGGGTTGAGGAGATTGTGGGTTTTGAAAGAAAGTTCCTAAAATGAAAAATAATTATTTAAAAGACCAAATGTTATCGGAATTGGATAAATTTAGTATGGATGAACTCGTATCGGAATGGGTAATCAAAATTTATAAAATTTGTCAGGTTCCGAGGTGCGTGCCCGGGGGTCGAATTTTATGATTTTGTAAAGATTGAAACTTTATTATTCGGAATAGTTCCTTATACATTTTATGTGTATTTTGAAGTTATTTTAGTTGATTGTATGTCTTCGGGAGGTCTTTCCGCCCGAAAAGTCTTATTTGAGTATCGGGTTGTCGTCTTTGAGGTAAGTATCTTGCCTAACTTTGTGTGGGGGAACTACCCCCTTAGGATTGAGTCTTCCTTGTTGATTGTGTTACGAGTATGCGAGGTGACGAGTGTGTACTTGTACTTATTTGCAATTAGATTGCCTTTTAGGATTCATAGATTCTTATATTACCTGTGTATGATTTGTAATTATTACACTTGAATCCTTGGTTGTTAATTTCATTCCTTCCTGTTTAAATTAGAATTACTTGTTTTTGGATTCTTCGTTGGCTATTTGACTTTACTTAACTTAACTGAATATTCTACTTCTCTTATCATCATGCTATATTTTCTTCCTAGCTTGCCTAATTGACTATAATTAGTGACATCTAGCTTTATAGTGGACTAGCCGTAGTTGGAACATTTATTCGTTGGAGTCAAGCATTCCCGTGAGTCTTAGATTGTGATTTATATGACTATTCCCTTAAAGTCCACTTAGGTCTAATTGTTAGACATTTATGTTATTGGTATTTCCTTGATGTTGCCTATTATTGGGCCTTTTGTTTTAAGCCGAGTGTTATTCCGTGAAGTAAACTGTTTAGGTGAGATTGGTTACAGTTTTTTCCCTTTCCAGGATGTTATGGTTTCTATTACTGTCTATGCTGTTAATGATATGGTTTGTATTGTTGACTCCCTTACCGGGATGTGATGGTTCCTATTGCTGTTTATGCTGTGAATGATATCGTTAATATTGTTGACTTCCTTGCTAGGTTGTTGTGGTTTCTATTACTGGTTATGCTGTTAATGATATTGTTTGTATTATTGACTCCCTTGTCGGGATGTGGTGATTTATGGGTCATATTGTTGGTTTTTGCTTGCCGAACTGTTTTTCTTGATATTGTTTGGGTGAGGAAGAGTGTAAAACACAAAGGATAATGTCGTGCCATGTTTATAATATTTAGCACGACGGANTATTTGGAAGTCATTTATTGGGAAAGTCTCTTTGGAAAGCTTCGTAGTTTGAAAGAAACTATGTTTTACATAATTCTCTCAATTAATTATACTTATATCTACTTTTGGAGAAAGTATGTTTTCAAAGTAAACCCTTCCATACTAAAATGATTTCTATTTGCAAAACTTTATCATATGAACTGTTGTTTAAAGATTTCTACCAGTTATGGTTTTTAATGGCTAAGGCCCGTTGTGAACAAACCGACGTGGAGTTGAGTTATCAGTGTCCTCTATTGTATTGTATTTCCTTTCGATTCGGCTTGTTTTGTTGTCCATGTTTTTGTATATTTTTGTGTTGTTTCATTATTGATTTCTATAATTTCCTTCTACTTTATATTGTCATTGTGGTGGATTATCCTGAGAAGTCTTAGATAAATGTAACGTTCGGTCATTTATATGTTCTTGTTATTTATGTTGTAGACCAGTGGTGTCTTCACTAGTCCTCGTCATACTCCACCGAGGTTAGTCTTAATACTTACTGGGTACCGCTGTGGTGTGCTCATACTACACTTCTGCATATTTTTGTGTGCAGATCTAGGTATATAATGTAGTAGCTGTGTGGATGATTTCCGAGGAGACTCGAGGTATCCTGCTGCTGCGTTCGCAGGCGTCGGAGTCGCCTTCTTTGTATTTATTATCCATACACTGTTGTATCTACTTCCAAACGGTTGTACTTAGAAGTTGTAGAAGATTCGTAGAGCTTATGACTTGTACTACTAGTTTTGGGAAAGTTTGTACATTCTGTTGAGATTTTATATCGAGACTGCTAGCCTTCTTTTATTGTTGTTGTTATTCAGTAGCTGTTAGGCTTACCTAGTCCCTAAGACTAGTGTGCAAAATTTTAGGTCAATCACACGTGATTTGATAGGTTTCAGCATCGAATGTAGAAGTGTGAAGTTCTAAAGTTAATTAAGCTTGAATTGAGGTGCGATTTATGAATTCGACGTTGTTTTATGTGATTTGAGAATTCGAGCAAGTTTGTGTTATGTTATGGGACTGACTTGTGTGATTGGGCGGGGTCCCGTGCGCTTAAGGTGTGTGTCGGATCATTTTTGGATGAAAAAGTTGTGCTGGTTTTGGGTCTACATTGCAGGTCTTGCAAATGCGAGGTTATGGATCGCATTTGCGAACTCTCATTTGCGAGGGTGGGGTTTTTCTGAGGAGTTCGCATTTGCGAACGGTTGGTAACTTTTGTGATGTTGTCCCCTTCACATTTGCAAAGAACATGGTCGCAAATGCGACCTTGGCAGTGATGACTTTGCTTCGCATTTGCGATGCCTTTGTCGCAAATGCGACCATCACAATTGCGAGCCAGATGTCGCAAATGCGACGTCTGCATCTAGAGCAAGGGCTTTTTATTCCGAGACTTAGCTCATTTCCCTCATTTCTCGTTTGGACTTAGCCAATTTTTGGGAGCATTCTTGAGAGGGTTCCATCATCATCAAGAAGTAAGTGATTTCTACTAGTTTTGAGTTAAATACAAGGTTTATATGTGCATCTAGACATGAAAATTTGTAGAAATTTGGGATTTTGGAGAAAAACCTAGAAATTTATATTTTTGGATTTTGACCACGAATTTGGGCATGAAATTAAGAACAAATAATATGTTTGAGTTCATGATGATATGGGTAGTGTTTATCTTCAAAAAAAAAATTTGGAATCCGGGCACGGGGGCCTGAGGGTGAATTTTAGGAATCTTCAAATTGGGTTGGGAATTCACTTTAATAGTTACGATGTGAACTCTTGAGCATGTATTGACTATTTTATATAACATTTGAGGGAGAAATTAAGCTTTGACTATTTTAAAGACATTTTCGGA
The DNA here is from genome assembly GCA_005239505.1 of Nicotiana paniculata. Lineage (NCBI taxonomy): Eukaryota > Viridiplantae > Streptophyta > Magnoliopsida > Solanales > Solanaceae > Nicotiana > Nicotiana paniculata. The sequence goes on along the minus strand of ML333001.1, from coordinate 3,915 downwards.
TCGGAAAGTAAGCTTTGAGACGAGGTAAGTCTCTTGTCTAACTTTGTGAGGGAGAAATTACCCCTAGGTGTTGTATATTGATGTATGCTACTTGTTGTGGGGGCTACTTACGCATGAGGTGATGTGAGCGCGTATGTAGATACATTCATGTTATTGTACGGGTAGACTTAGGTTTACATCATGCTTTAGCTGTACTATTTGAGTAGTCTCTCGCCTATTAAAGTCCTTTATTTTATATTTCTACTAGAGGCTAGACTTACTGTTGTGGAGACTTCACGATTTCATGATTAGTCACCGAATAACTTTACTACTCTTACGGCATGTTACCGTGATATTTATACTTCATCAAAAGGTTTTTACTAAAGATATCACAACTCACACGTTTATTCGTGAGTGAGGTCAAGGACCCGTCAAAGCTTCTTATTCTGATGGGATCGGGCTTCGCCTCAGCAGAAATATGTATTTCACTCTTATGGGATCGGACCATTCGCCTCGGCAGGATTATGTATTTCACTCTTATGGGATCGGGTCATTCGCATCGACAGGATTTATGTACCACACTCTTAAGGGGGCGGGTCGTTCGCCTCGGCAGTTTAACAGGTGTATCTATGGTTCGTGTTGTTCGATCCTCGGTAACACACAATTTAAATATTATGTTCGATCAGGTTGTATTCCTCAACATTTCCTATATCATATCCTCATGAAATCGTGCGTAAAACTTGGCAAGAAGCCAGTGTATTTGTTGGTTTTCCGGATTTGAATTATGGCAATCTACTTGATGAGATCCACTATATCTACATATATATGCTCCAATTAGGGATGGAAATTCTAATTGAGAGCTTGAGTTCCTCGTAAAGAGGGGTATTTATACCACGTGATTTTTACTTGTTTATTTCATTTATTTACTCTCCCTCATACTTACTTACCTCTTTATTGTATCTGATCTTATTGGACCACTAGTGTGTGTCGATGTCGACCCCTTGTCACTACTCCTCTGGGGTTAGGCTAGATACTTACTCGGTACACGTTGATTTACGTACTCATACTACACTTGCTGCACATTTTTGTGCAGGTACACATATGACTAGTGGCCTTGTGAGAGCAGAGGTGTGTATGCGTATTGGGACTTAGGTGAGATGCATTCCTCATTACGACCCGCAACCGCCAGAGTCTCCTTCAGAGTATTTCCAGACAGATGTTGTATTTAATTTTATATTCCTAGTTAATGCTCATGCACTTGTGAAACCGGGTTTTGGGATGATTATAGGTTGTTTAGTATTGAAATGGTTAAAAATATCATTATTTACTCTGTATATTCCATCTTTTGCTATTAATTGAAGGAAATATGATTTCAAAAATATTAAAACGAGAATCAAATTAAGTATTTATTTTTGGCTTGCCTGGAAGCGGTGTCCGGCGACATCACGACCTTTAATGGATTTTGGATCGTGACAGATATGGGTGGCTATTGTGTTGTTGTCTGGGCGGAGCGATAAGAGTGGATATTATGCAGAGTGATACCGGTGGCTATTATGTGGAGTGATGGTGGCTAATGATATTGTCAGGGCCGAGTGATATGGGTGGCTATCGGAGAGATAATGGTGGCAATATCAAGGATGGTGTGTGATTTCCTAGGGCATTATATTGACGATACTCGCGTGGTAGGGTGATTCTACTTGTGTATGTCATACACCTTACGTGACTTGTTATCTTGCTTTCAATAAGCCACTTGATGTCTTTGATATTACTTGTTGACTTGGGTTGTACTAGTACCCTCGCACAAGTATACACCGTAACATGCCACTTATACTAGTTCAGGAGTATGAAACTTAACGTTTATTGATCATGCCCATGTATTCTTGTATTATCTGCTATTATGTTGATATTGAGTCTCTGACCATGCCGGACGGATTGTGATAATGAGCCTGTGACCACGTCGGGCAGTTTGTGATTGTGAGCTTCTGATCATACTGTCCGGGTTGAGATATTGGCACATGATTGTCCGTGCGATTGTGATTAGAAATGTGGGTACAAGGTGCCCTGAGCATATGTTTATGGGTTGAGACTCGTGACTTGTGATTATGAGATGAGGTGTCTCAGAATAATTTCGTTGCGAGACTTGTGTTAGAACAACTTGATTGATTAGTTGTCATTTGTTTCCTTATTTGGTTTCAATGGTACTTTCACGGTGTTCCTATTACTTTACTATTGATATCACATGTTGATTCTTGTTGCCATTATTAGCTTTTATGCTTCTATACTGCACATGTTATTTTAACTAGTAGGTGTCTTGACTCGTACCTCGTCACTACTCTGTTGAGGTTAGTATTGATACTTACTAGGTACTGACCGTGGTGTATTCATACTACATGTTTGCACATTTTTTTGTAGATCTGGGTATTGGAGATATTGAACTCAGGCAGAGTTAGCTTATCGATCGCGAGGATTCAAGGTAGAGCTGATTGGTCGTCGCAGTCTCTTGGAGTCCTTTCCTTTCATTGTACTGTCAGCTTGTTATTGAACAGTATTGTATTTCGATCTTTGAGTTCTTTCACTGTATTCAGCTAGAGTTCGTGACTCTGTATTACCTAGTCTTAGGAGGTTGTTATGATTGTTGTCGCGTAGGCTGATTTTGCTTTCGTATCGGTATTCATACTAAACTCTGTTTTAAATTATCATTGTTAAACAAATAAAAGTAATTTTGAGTTGGATGAGTCGGTTTACCCATTTTTTCCACCATCGATTTAAATACGTAGTAGAGATAGAGAGAGTATGTGTATGTGAGCACACACACAAGAGAGAGAGAGAGTGTATCCATTGTTCTAACTTTGTTCTCGTAGACTCTAGTGCTCCTTTCAATCCAAACATCATACGTAAACAACAACAGGAAAATTGGCTTAATAACCTTTTGAGAGAGTAGGAATAATTGTGACCAATATGTCTATACCCCAAATAGTACAGCTATAATTAGTTGCAGTCTTCCCGCAAATAACAATCCACAAATACGAATAAATTTTCGTCTCTTTCTTCGAAAGAAAGGTCGTTTGAAGTGTCGTTTTATTTTTGTAGGTAGTCCGATATATTGCTATTTTATTGTGCTTATTTTGCGAGGTTTCGTCAACACATGTGATCATCGCACTCTCCAACACTTGTTTAAGCAGAAAGATATGAATTTGAGGCAGCGGAAATGGTTTAAGAATTATGATGTCACTATCTTGTATCATCTGGGTTAGGCAAAGTTTACTCGTCATCACGAAATTGAAAGAATAGAAGTGGATTCCTTTTTTATGGTGTTTAGGACTTTCATGAGACATTATCAAACGACCAGCATTTGCTCATGCTTGGCGTTAGTAGTTCTTATATTTGAATGTTATATGTGTTTAGACTTTCCTTTTATCTTTTTTTTTTCAAGGTCCAATACTATTTTAGAAGGTATTCATTTCTGTGTAAATGAAGATCCTCCAAATTTATGACTACTCTTACCTTCATTAATCATATAATATTACAGACACAGTGTATTGGAATCCTAAAGCACCACCACAAACTATCGCGTGTCAAGTACCTTCTTATTATGTCAACAACCATCTCTGATATTACCTTTAAGGTTTTCGCGAATCAAAATTATTTGATACATTTACATGAATTAATTGTACCTTCATACTTTTATTTTAACTACCTAAAGTTTTATGAAAATGCACTAGAAATGTTCATACCTATCGATTTTAACAACTAGTTTTACTGTGGACAACACATGACATTCATATAAATCAATTATATGTGCCTCTCAATTTAACATTAAGTGGACCTCATCCAATAACTATATTAACTCTATTATATCTTCTGCTTCGTTTGTTTTGGAACAATCACAAAGACTTTATGAAGTCGGATCAAGTGAATGCTTCAATTTAAATATTT
>ML333000.1:0-17431 GCA_005239505.1 Nicotiana paniculata | reverse complement strand
TCTAGAACCCTCTGCCCCTAAATGAGACTTTCCGTAGTCTCTTTTACTGATTTATGACTTATGAGGGCGGGTAGTTCGAGGTTTTGAGGAGTTTGGAGTGGCATAGGAACACTTAGTTCCTTAAGGTTGGCCTTTAAGGTAAATTTTGACTTCGGTCAACTTTTATAGTAAATGACCTCGGGATCAAAATTCAAAGGTTCCGGTAGGTTCGTATGATTATTTCGGACTTGGGCGTGTGTTCGAAACGGGTTTTGGATGAACCGGGGGGCGTTTCGGCACCTAATAGTGAATTAAGGTTTCCTTAAGTTCAAACTTGAGGTTTGGAACTTGTTTTTTGTGTTATCGAGATCCAAACGGAATTCCAAGACCGGGAATTGTTCCATTATATCATTTATGACTTTCTCGCAAATTTTGGCGTCATTCCAAGTAGTATAGGTAGGTTCGGCGTATTGAAAGCGAATTCAAGAACATAAAATTCTTATGTTTGATCCAATAGGTTTTGGGTATGATTTTTAGATTTAGCTTTGTTTGGAACGTTCCGAAGGCTCGAGCAAGTCCGTATTATGATTTAGGACTTGTTGGTATATTTGGACGGGGTCTCGGATGGGCCCAGATTACATTCGGGCATCGAGCGAGCAAAAACCAGCCTTAAATGACTGCTGGTGCACCAGATCTGGTGCGACTGCACCTGCGGAGGAAAACTCGCAGGTGAGAGACCGCTTCTGCGGTCCCAGCCTCGCAGGTGCACGAACCGCTTCTTCGTTTTAAATACAGGACTTAGCCATTTTTTAACACTATTCTTCATCTTTGGGCGATTTTGAGAGCATGCAAGGAAGGTATTCGACCTAGCAACTATAAGGTAAGTAATTCCAACTGTAAATTTAGATTAATACTTCAATTCTTAGGTAGATTAACACATCAAATTAGTGAAAATAATGGGTTTAGAGTAAAACCTAGGTTTTTGAGAAAAATGAGAAATTACCAAGAAATTCGTTAAGGAATCATACAAAAACTATATAATATTGATCCTTAGGCCATAGGTGATAGTTTCCTTAAAAAATTCCCGGAATCCGAGAATGTGGGCCCGGGGGTGTATCTTAGGATTTTCCCCATTTACGTTGAAATGATCATTTAAATAGGAGAATTAAGGACTTTGGAGCATAGAATGATTTTTTATGCAATATTTGACTAGTTTCGAGTCCTTGGGCGATAAAATTGGACTTTCAGGCGTATTCTTGACCCGGGAAGTAGACTTGACGTGAGTTAAGTCTCCTTTCTATCCTTGTAAGATGGAATTTTCCCCATAGGTGAAATAAATTATTATGTGTTATTGTTTGTGGGGGACTACGTACGTGCGAGGTGTCGAGAGCCCGTGCGTAGTGGCTATTATTGTTATATCCGGGTAGTTAGGCCCACACCATGCCATGTGAATTTCATTAACTTGAGTTATATGCTTTGTAACTTCATTGTATGCAACTTTGTTTCACGAAAACCGAGAATTTGGTATTTTAAAAGAATTGTTATTTGGAAAGGATTTAAAGAAAAATATTGTGTTTGCATGCGACCGCTTCGCAATTTATATCGCGCGAGCGGAGTGATTCTTGTCCCCTACTCTCATGGGAGCGGGCCGTACGCCACAACAGGTTAATAGATACATATATGGTTCGCGTCGTTCGATCCTTCGGTAGTGCATAGTTATTATTATTATGTTGGCCCAGGCCGGATGTCCTTATTCCACTATGCGCATGCTATTTGCTAGATGTTTTTATGACTGTTGAACTGTGAAATATCCTGGAAGAACGAACTAAAAACTAGTATATTAATTCTTCACCGCGTAGTTGGATTTTGATTATGATTCGAGATTTATTTCTTTACTATCCATGCTTACCTTTTGTCCTCTTTAAAAATATCACCTAAATATAAAGTCGACCTCTCGTCAGTACCATTTCGAGAATAGGCAGGATACTTACTGGGTACATATTGTATATGTACTCATGCTACGATTTGTACTTAATTATACAGGTTCTGACGCAGGTGCATCTGGGTACCAGTCAGGAGCTCGTTCCTGATTTATACTCCGGTCGAAGCTTCACTGTGAGATTCTTCTCTTGGAGAATCCCAGCAGCACTTTGGAGCTATTCTTTTGCCATTTATCTCTATATTTTACTCATACAGTAGGACAAACTTTTATTATTTTGATATTATTCTACTAGATGCATGTAGACTTGTGATACTAGTTCCTGGTACACACGCTAGTAGACTTGTTTTTTTTGGGAATGTAATCATTAATTATGACTTCACGATTATTTATTTTTCATAAAGTTTCATAAGTTATCCGTTTCTATTTAACGTCTCAATAACTAAGTTAAGAAAGTGTTGAAAATATTTTTGGTAAACTACATGAAACTCACTAGTACATAATGGTTGGTTTGCCTGACTGCGGTGTTGGGCGCCATCGCGACCTGGGTTAGGATTTGGGTCGTGATAACATGGTGTCAGAGCGCTAGGTTCACGTAGGTCTACAAGTTACGGGCAAACCCACTAGAGTCTTGTGGATCGGTACGAAGACATCTGTATTTATCTTCGAGAGGCTATAGGGTGTTAGGAAATGTCTCTTTATTCATATTCTAATCGTGCAGTTGATGGTATGCTAAATCTCGCTCTTCTATTCTCTCACAGATGGTGAGGACGTGCGTAGCCGACGTTCCGGATCTGGGAGGGGCCGCTACCCCCATCATCCGAGGCCGTGGCAGAGGCCGGAGGAGGGCACCGACCCGACGTAGGGGACGATGGCATCCCAGAGTTGTACTAGTTACACCCCCAGTGGATCCAGTATAGGATTGCATCACTGAGGAGCAGGGCGAGGTGCCCGCAGCACATCCTGCCCCATTGGACTTTATGACAGCGCCAGGATTTCAGGAGGTCGTGGGCCGTATGATGCGGTTCATGGACACCACGATTCATGCTGGTTTTTTTCAAGAAAATCCGGCCACATCTCAGGCGGGAGGGGGAGCACAGATACCTACTGTGCAGCCCGCCGGACATGCAACATCAGTATATCAGACCCTGGGTGCACTGCCCATGGGTGGAGTCCAGCCAGTAGCAGCAGCACTTGAGGTCAGACCAACTGCGGACAGTGATCCACAGAAGTTGTTAGACAGGTGGCCCGGACTGCACCTTCATGTCTACGGACGCGATCGTCATGAGGATGCATATGACTTTATGATAGGTGCAGGGACAGACTGCACAACATGAGGATACTGGAGTCTCATGGAGTTGACTTCACTACTTTTCAGCTAGAGGGCAGGGACCGTAGATGGTGTCAGTCCTACATTTTTGGCAGACCGGAAGATTCTCCTTCCCTCACTTGGGAGCAGTTCACTCAGTTATTCCTGGACAGATACATTCCACCCTATGAGAGGGAAGAGTTGCGGTATCAGTTTGAGCAGCTGGAGCAGGGTCAGATGTCAGTGACCGACTACGAGGCTAGGTTTATTGAGTTGTCTCGTCATGAACTCATGATACTTCCTACTGACGCAGATAGAGTGCAGAGATTTGTAGCTAGGTTGCATCCAGGTTTTAGGGCTAATATGGACCGAGAGGTGGAGGTTGGAACTCCTTATCAACTTATGGTGGAGACTGCTCGCAGGATCTAGGGTTACCGGTCGAGAAGAAGAGAACAGGGGCAGCAGGATAAGATAGCTAGATTTTCTAGGGATTTCAGAGGTGCTCCAGCTAGGGTCCGAGGTCAGTTTTGCAGGGGCCAGCCCAGTAGGCCCCTATATCCAGCACCCCCACCATATCCACGAGGGGTTACATCAAGGCCTTATTTAAGCGCCATGTCAGAGACTTCTTACCGCCCGCCAGCTCTTCAAGGTTCCTCCGGCGGGTATTCTGGTTATCAGGGGTCTTCCATCCCTTACTTCAGTGCTATGCCCGAGAGTTCAGATCGCCCTCCAGCTATTCAGGGTTCTTCTTCAGGGAAGCAGACCATGGTGTCGGGAGGTTGTTATGACTTCGGGGATCCAGGTCACATGAAGAGGCATTGTTCCAGGCTTCGGGGCAAGGCAGTGCATCAGGGTCACCAGCTTATGAGATCAGCACCAGTGGTTCGACCACCCAAAGGTGGAGGACAGGTTGGTAGGGGTCGTCCTATAGGTGGAGGCCAAGCAGGGGGAGCCTAGTCAGCTCCTGTTTATTCCGGTGGAGGTCAGTTATCCGGCGCTCCAACCAAATTTTATGCTATTCCGGTAAGATCAGATGCAGTGGCCTCAACCATGATCACATGTATTATTTCAGTATGCGGTAGAGATGCATCAGTATTATTCGATCCAGGGTCCACTTATTCATATGTATCAGCTTTATTTTCTCATTCCCTGGATATTCCTTGTGAGTCCTTGGGTACTCATGCTTATATGTCCACTCCCATGGGTGGTTCTATGGTTGTGGACCGGATTTATCGGTCTTGTGTGGTTACATCCTGTGGGTTCGAGAGCAGAGTGGACCTCTTGTTGCTTGATATTGTTGATTTTGAGGTCATCCTGGGCATGGAGTGGTTGTTTCCCTATCATGACATTCTAGATTGCCATGCCAAGACCGTTACTCTAGACATGCCCGAGTTGCCGAGGTTGGAGTGGATAGGTTCCTCAGTTAGCGCCGCTAGTCGGCTTATTTCTTTCCTGAAGGCTCGACATATGGTCGAGAAGGGTTGTTTAGCTTATCTTGCGTTTGTGCCGAACCCCACCGCCGAGTCTCCGACGATTGATCCAGTGCCAATAGTTCGGGAGTTTGATGATGTATTCCCTTCAGACATTCCAGGCATGCCCCCGGATCGTGACATTGATTTTTGCATTAACTTAGCTCCAGGCACCCACCCTATTTCTATTCCCCGTACCATATGGCTCCGAAGGAATTGAGGGAACTGAAAGAACAACACGGGGAGTTGTTGGCTAAGGAGTTTATCATAATGAGTGTATCGCCTTGGGGTGCTCCAGTGTTATTTGTGAAGAAGAAGGATGGGACTATGCGGATGTGTATTGATTACCGCCAGTTGAACAAGGTCATCATAAAAAACAAGTACCCATTGCCACGTATCGATGATTTGTTTGACCAGTTGCAGGGTGCTCGAGTGTTTTCTAAGATTGACTTGAGATCGGGGTACAATAAGCTGAAGATTCCGAACTCGAATGTCCCGAAGACGGCCTTTCATACGAGATATGGTCATTATGAGTTCCTAGTCATGTCCTTTCGCTTGACTAACGCCCCAGCGGCATTTATGGACTTGATGAATAGGGTGTTCAGGCCTTATATTGATTCTTTTGTCATCATTTCATTGATGACATTTTGATTCACTCACGTATCCTGGGGAGCACGAGCAGCATTTGAGAGTTGTGCTCCAGACTTTGCGAGAACAGAAGTTGTATACTAAGTTCTCCTAGTATGAGTTTTGGTTGGATTCTGTGGCATTCTTGGGGCATGTGGTATCCAGAGAGGGTGTCAAGGTTGGTCCTAATAAGATTCAGGTAGTTCAAAGTTGCCCACGCCCTACTTTAGTCATAGAGATCAGAATTTTCATGGGTCTACCAGGTTATTATTGTCGATTTGTGGATGGTTTTTCATCCATTGCAGCTCCTCTGACTAGATTGACTCAGAATAATGCCCCGTTTTGATGGTCCGACGAGTGTGAGGCGATCTTTCAGAAGCTCAAGACAACATTGACCTCAGCACCAGTTCTAGTGTTGCCTTCCGGTTCTGGGATGTATACAGTTTGTTACGACGCTTCACGCGTTGGTTTGGGTTGTGTGTTGATGCAGAAGGGGTGAGTTATTGCATATGCTTCACGTCAGCNTGGCGGCGATTGTTCATGCTCTTAAGATTTGGAGGCACTACTTGTATGGGGTTCTTTGTGAGGTTTATAAAGATCGCCGCAGTTTGCAACACTTGTTCAACCAAAGGGATCTTATTTTGAGGCAGCGTAGGTGGCTTGAGTTGCTGAAGGATTATGAAATCGCCATTAGTTATCATCTGGGCAAGGCAAATATCGTTGCAGATGCCATAAGCTGGAAGGCGGAGAGTATGGGTAGTTTGGCTTTCATTTCAGCAGAGGAGGGACCTCTAGCATTGGACATTCAGTCCTTGCCTATTCTCCTGGTGAGGTTGGACCTTTCAGAGCCCAGTCGAGTTCTTACACGTGTGGTGGCTCAGTCTTCATTATTGGGGGAGATCAAGACTCGGCAGTATGATGATACGCACTTGGTAGCTCTCAGGGAGACAGTGGTACAAGGTGGTTCCAAGGAGGTTTCTATTGGCGAGGATGGTGTTATGAGACTTCAGGGTCGCTTATGTGTCCCCAATGTTGATGTCCATAGGGAGAGGTTTCTAGAGGAGGCTCATAGTTCGTGGTATTCTATTCATCCTAGTGCTACGAAGGTGTATCGTGATTTGAGGTAGCATTTCTAGTGGAGGAGGATGAAGAAAGACATAGTGGAGTGTGTGGCTAGGTGTTTAAATTGCCAGTAGGTTAAGTATGAGTACCAGAGGGCATGAGATTTATTTCAGCATATGCCCATACCTGAGGGGAAATGGGAGAGCATCACTATGGACTTCGTATATGGATTGCCTCGGACCTTGCGAAAGGTTGATGCAGTTTTGGTCATTGTTGACAGGTTGGCCAAGTCGGCACATTTCATTCCAGTAGCTACTACGTATACTTCTGAGAGGTTGGCCCAGATCTACATTCGGGAGATAGTTCGGTTGCACGGTGTGCCTGTGTCCAGTGTACCAGATCAAAGTCCTCAGTTCTCCTCACACTTCTAAAGAGCTGTACAAAGTGAGTTAGGCACCCGAGTAGAGCTCGGCACAACATTCCACCCTCAGACCGACATGCAATCGGAGCGGACAGTACAGATATTGGACGACATGCTCAGGGCATGTGTGATAGACTTTGTAGGGCAGTGGGACTAGTTCTTTCCTTTGGATGAGTTTGCGTATAATAATAGTTATCAGTCCATCATCGAGATGGCTCCATTTGAGGCCTTGTATGGTCGGCGATGTCGTTCTCCCATCAGGTGGGTTGAGCCTGGCGAGGCTAAACTATATGGAACCGATCTGGTAAACGATGCTTTGGAGAAGGTGAAGTTGATTCAGGAGAGACTTCGCACAGCACAGTCCAGACAAAAGAGTTACGCAGATCAGAAGGCGCGTTATGTATCATTTATGGAGGGCGAGAAGGTTCTGTTGAAGGTCTCGCCGAAGAAGGGTATTATGAGGTTTGGGAAGAAGGTCATGATGAGCCCGAGGTTTATAGGTCCATTCGAGGTGTTGAGACGAGTTGGGGAGGTTGCTTTACCTCCCGGATTATCAGGGGTTCATACGGTGTTTCATGTGTCCATGCTCTAGAGATACCACACTGACTTCTCTCACGTGACAGATTTCAGCACCATTAAGTTGGATGAGAGCTTAGGCTACGAGGAGGATCCATTTGCTATTATCGACAGGAAGGATCGCCTGTTGAGGTCCAAGAGGTGTTTCCGCCGTAAAGGTCCAATGGAGGCGCCAATCAGTCGAGGTGGCGACTTGAGAGTCCGAGGAGGACATGCAGAGAAGATATCCATACTTATTCAGAACTCCAGGTATGATTCTAGAGCAGTTCGAGGATGAACGTTTTTTTAATAGGTGGAGAATATAGTGACCCGACCGGTCATTTTGTGTTCTAGAACCCCGTGCATCTATGCCGTAGTTCATTTTACTGACTTATGACTTGCGGGGACGGGTGGTTTGAGGTTTTGAGGAGTTTGGAGTGGTATAGGAACGCTTTGTTCCTTAAGGTTGGCCTTTAAGGCTAAGTTTTATTTCGGTCAACGGTTTTAGTATACGACCTCGGGATCGAGATTCGAAGGTTCCGGTAGGTTCGTATGATGATTTCGGACTTGGGCATGTGTTTGGAACGGGTTTTGGATGACCCGGGGGCCGTTTCAGTGCCTAATAGTGAATTAAGGTTTCCTTAAGTTCAAACATGAGGTTTGGAATGTGTTTTTGTGTTATCAAGACCCAAACGGAATTCCGAGACCGGGAATTGTTCTGTTATGTCATTTATGACTTGCTTGCAAATTTTTGTGTCATTCCAAGTAGTATAGGTAGGTTCGGCGTATTGAAAGAGAATTCAAGAACTTAAAGTTCTTAAGTTTGATCCAATAGGTTTTGGGGTATGATTTTTAGATTTAGCATTGTTTCGAACGTTTCGAAAGCTTGAGCGAGTCCGCAGGAGGTTTGATGCTACATGGGTTATTGTGGATCGGCTGACCAAGTGTGCGCACTTCATTCCTGTTGATACTACTTATTCTTCGTAGCGGTTAGCTGTGGTTTATATCAGGGAGATTGTTCGATTGCATGGGGTTCCAATATTCTATCATTTCTGACAGAGGTACTCAGTTCACATCTCAGTTTTGGAGGTCTGTGCAGAGGGAGTTAGGTACTCAAGTTGAGTTGAGCACAACGTTTCATCCCCAGACCGGCGGGCAGTCGAAGCGTACTATTCATATTCTAGAGGACATGTTGCATGCGTATGGCATTGATTTTGCGGTTTTATGGGACAAGGTTCTGCCACTCGTGGAGTTTTCATATAATAATAGTTATCAGTCGAGTATCCAGATGGATCCCCATGAGGCTTTATATGGTAGGAGGTGCAGATCTCCTGTTGGTTGGTTTGAGTCGGGCGAGGCTAGGCTATTGGGAATAGACTTGGTTCAGGATGCGTTGGGTAAGGTGAAGTTGATTCAGGACCGGCTTCGCATGGCGCAGTCTAGGCAGAAGAGTTGTGGGACTGGAAGGTCCAAGATGTGTCTTTCATGGTTTGAGATAAGGTGCTGCTAAAGGTTTCACCCATGAAGCGTGTTATGAGGTTCAAGAAGAGGGGAAAGCTGAGTCCCCAGTTCATTGGGCCATTTGAGGTGCTTTAGATGATTGGGGAGGTGGGTTATAGACATGTCTTACCTCCCAGCTTATCGATTATTCATCTGGTGTTCCATGTTTTGATCTTGCAGAAGTATGTTCGTGACTTGTCTCATGTTTTGGACTTCAACATGGTTCAGCTCGAGGGTGATATGGCATATGAGGTAGAGCTAGTGGCTATTTTGGATCGTCATGTTAGAAAGCTGAGGTCTAAGGATATAGCTTCAGTGAAGGTTCAGTGGAGAGGATAACCGGTGGAGGACGCCACCTGGGAGACCAAGAAAGGAGATGCAGAGCAGATATCCTCACTTATTTGAGACTCCAAGTATGTTTCTAGACCCGCTGCAGGACAAACGTTATATTTAAAAGGGGGCGGATTTAACGACCCGGCCGGTCGTTCCGTGAGATTATCCTCGTTTCCCCTGTTTATGCTTTATTATATGTTGCTTAGCCGATTTATGTAGTGTTGGGTACCTTGGTTCGGGTACGGATTGGTCGTTGTGAGAATCGAGACAGTTAGTCTCTTAAATTGGTTTAATAGTTGGAAAAGTCAAGTAGGAGTTGACTTATTGGTAAACGACCCCGGAATGTATATTTTATGGCTCGTATAGCTTAGTTAGGACATTTGGGAATTAGGAGTGTGTTCGGAATGTATTTTTCATGTCCGGTATTTAATTAGGCTTGAATTGGTGAAGTTGAGTTTTTGGCGATTACCGGTCGGCAGTGAAAAATTTGCTATCGGGTCGGAATGGAATTCCGGAAGTTAGAACAACTTCATAGTGTTATTTTGGATGTGTGTGCAAAGTTTCAGGTCAATCGAACGTGTTTTGGATGGTTTTGGCATATTTGGCGAAATTTAGAAGTTTTAAAGTTCATAGGCTTGAATCCGATGTGATTTTGTTGTTTTGGCGTTATTTTGGGTGTTTCGAAGGCTCAACTAAGTTTGAATAAGGTTATGGGAATTGTTTGTGTTTTTTGTAGGGGTCCCAATGGGCTCGAGATGATCTCGGATAGTCATTGGAGCGATTGAAGTTGGAAAATGCAGCTGAAGAAGCTGTTTGTGCCAGGCATCTGCTATGGCCACACATGCAGAAGGGTAGCCGCAGGTGCGACTCCACATGTTCGGTATGGCTTGCGCAGGTGCGAAAGGGGTCAGGCTGGAGGAAGTTGCAGGTGCGAGTTATGGGCCGCTCCTGCGGAGTCGCAGGTGCGGGTGATTCACCGCAGGTGCGAGATTTGGGCATTTGGTGGAATTTCGTAGGTGCGCCCCAGGGACCGCAGATGCGGGTTCGCAGGTGCTGCTAAAGGTTTCTCCCATGAAGCGTGTTATGAGGTTCAGGAAGAGGGGAAAGCTGAGTCCCCATTTCATTGGTCCATTTGAGGTGCTTTAGATGATTGGGGAAGTGTCTTATAGACATGCCTTATCTCCCAGCTTATTGATTATTCATATTGTGTTCCATGTTTTGATGCTGCAAAATTATGTTCGTGACCTGTCTCAAGTTTTGGACTTCAACATGGTTCAGCTAGAGGGTGATATGGCATATGAGGTAGAGCTAGTGGCTATTTTGGGTCGTCAGGTTAGAAAGCTGAGGTCTAAGGATATTGCTTCAGTGAAGGTTCAGCGAGGAGGATAACCGGTGGAGGATGCCACCTGTGAGACCAAGCAGGAGATGTGGAGTAGATATCCTTGCTTATTTGAGACTCCAAGTATGTTTCTAGACCTGCTGCAGGACAAACGTTTGTTTAAAAGGGGGAGGATGTAACGACCCGGCCAGTCGTTTCGTGAGATTATCCCCGTTTCCCTGTTTATGCTTTATTATATGTTGCTTAGCTTATTTATGTAGTGTTGGGTACCTTGGTTCGGGTTTGGATTGGTCGTGGTGAGAACTGAGACACTTAGTCTCTTAAATTGGTTTAATAGTTGGAACATTCAACTAGGAGTTGGCTTATTGGTAAACGATCTCGGAATGTATATTTTATGGCTCGTATAGATTTTTTAGGATATTTGGGAATTAGGAGGTTGTTCGGAATGTTGTTTTGATGTCCGCTATTTAATTAGGCTTGAATTGGTGAAGTTGAGTTTTTGGCGATTACCGTTCGGCAGTGAAAAATTTGCTATCGGGTCGGAATGGAATTCCGGAAGTTAGACAGCTTCATAGTGTTCTTTTGGATATGTGTGCAAAGTTTAAGGTCAATCGGACGTGTTTTGGATGGTTTTGGCATCTTTGGCAAAATTTAGAAGTTTCAAAGTTCATAGGCTTGAATCTGATGTAATATTGTTGGTTTGGCGTTGTTCTGGTGTTTCGAAGGCTCAACTAAGTTTGAATAAGGTCATGAGAATTGTTTGAGTTTTTGGTAGGGGTCCCAATGGGCTCGAGATGATCTTGGATAGTCATCGGAGGGATTGAAGTTGGAAAATGCAGCTGAAGAAGCTGCTGGTGCCAGGCATCTGCTATGACCACACATGCAGAAGGGTAGCCGCAGGTGCGACTCCGCATGTTCGGGATGGCTTGCGCAGGTGCGAAAGGGGTCAGGCTGGAGGAAGTTGCAGGTGCGAGGTATGGGCCGCACCTACGGAGTCGCAGGTGCGAGATTTGGGCATTTGGTGGAATTTCGTAGGTGCGCACCAGGGACCGCAGGTGCGGGTCCGCAGGTGTTGCTAAAGGTGTCACCCCTGAAGCGTGTTATGAGGTTCAAGAAGAGGTGAAAGTTGATTCCCCATTTCATTGGGCCATTTGAGGTGCTTTAGATGATTGGGGAGGTGGCTTATAGACATGCCTTACCTCCCAGCTTATCGATTATTCATCTGGTGTTCCATGTTTTGATGCTGCAAAAGTATGTTCGTTACCTGTCTCATGTTTTGGACTTCAACATGGTTCAGCTCGAGGGTGATATGGCATATGACGTAGAGCTAGTGCCTATTTTGGGTCGTAAGGTTAGAAAGATGAGGTCTAAGGATAAAGCTTCACTGAAAGTTCAGTGGAGAGGATAACCGGTGGAGGACGCCACCTGGGAGACAAAGCAGGAGATGCGGAGCAGATATCCTCACTTATTTGAGACACCAAGTATGTTTCTAGACCCGCTGCAGGACAAACGTTTGTTTAAAAGGGGGAGGATGTAACGACCCGGCCGGTCGTTCCTGAGATTATCCCTGTTTCCCTATTTATGCTTTGTTATATGTTTCTTAGCCTATTTATGTAGTGTTGGGTATCTTGGTTCGGGTTCGGATTGGTCGTGGTGAGAACTGAGACACTTAGTCTCTTAAATTGGTTTAATAGTTGGAAAACTCAACTAGTGGTTGACTTATTGGTAAATGACCTCGGAATGTATATTTTATGGCTCGTATAGCTTTGCTAGGATATTTGGGAATTAGGAGTGTGTTCGAAATGTCATTTTGATGTCCGGTATTTAATTAGGCTTGAATTGGTGAAGTTGAGTTTTTGGCGATTACCGTTCGGCAGTGAAAAATTTGCTATCCGGTCGGAATGGAATTCTGGAAGTTAGAACAGCTTCATAGTGTTATTGTTGATGTGTGTGCAAAGTTTCAGGTCAATCGGACGTGTTTTGGATGGTTTTGGCATCTTTGGCAAAATTTAGAAGTTTCAAAGTTCATAGGCTTGAATCCGATGTGATTTTGTTCTTTTGGCGTTGTTTTGGGTGTTTCAAAGGCTCAATTAAGTTCGAATAAGGTTATGGGAATTGTTTATGTTTTTGGTAGGTGTCCTAATGGGCTCGAGATGATCTCGGATAGTCATCGGAGGAATTGAAGTTGGAAAATGCAGCTGAAGAAGCTGCTGGTTCAAGGCATCTGTTGTGGCCACACATGAAGAAGGGTAGCCGCAGGTGCGACTCCACATGTTCGGGATGGCTTGCGCAGGTGCGAAAGGGGTCAGGCTGGAGGAAGTGGCAGGTGCGAGGTATGGGCCGCACCTGCGGAGTCGCAGGTGCGGGTGATTCACCGCAGGTGCGAGATTTGGGCATTTAGTAGAATTTCATAGGTGCGCACCTGGGACCGCAGGTGCGGCTAAATGTGTCACCCATGAAGCGTGTTATGAGGTTCAGGAAGAGGGGAAAGCTGAGTCCCCGGTTCATTGGGCCATTTGAGGTGCTTTAGATGATTGGGGAGGTGGCTTATTGACATGCCTTACCTCCTAGCTTATCGATTATTCATCTTGTGTTCCATGTTTTGATGTTGCAGAAGTATGTTCGTGACATGTCTCATGTTTTGGACTTCAACATGGTTCAGCTCGAGGGTGATATGGCATATGAGGTAGAGCTAGTGGGTATTTTGGGTCGTCAGGTTAGAAAGCTGAGGTCTAAGGATATAGCTCCAGTGAAGGTTCAGTTGAGAGGATAACCGGTGGAGGACGCTACCTGGGAGACCAAGCAGGAGATGCGGAGCAGATATCCTCACATATTTGAGACTCCAAGTTTGTTTCTAGACCCGCAGCAGGATAAACGTTTGTTTAAAAGGGGGAGGATGTAACGACCCGGCCGGTCGTTCCGTGAGATTATCCCCGTTTCCCCTGTTTATGCTTTATTATATGTTTCTTAGCCTATTTATGTAGTGTTGGGTACCTTGGTTCGGGTTCGGATTGGTCCTGGTGAGAACTGAGACACTTAGTCTCTTAAATTGGTTTAATAGTTGGAAAAGTCAACTAGGAGTTGACTTATTGGTAAACGACCTCGGAATGAATATTTTATGGCTCTTGTAGCTTTGTTAGGATATTTGGGAATTAGGAGTGTGTTCGGAATGTTTTTTTGATGTCCGGTATTTAATTAGGTTTGAATTGGTGAAGTTGAGTTTTTGGCGATTACCGGTCGGCAGTGAAAAATTTGTTATCGGATCGGAATGGAATTCTGGAAGTTAGAACAACTTTATAGTGTTATTTTGGAAGCTGCTGGTGCCAGGCATCTGTTGTGGCTACACATGCAGAAGGGTAGCTGCAGGTGCGACTTCGCATGTTCGGGATGGCTTGCGCAGGTGCGAAAGGGGTCAGGCTGGAGGAAGTGGCAGGTGCGAGGTATGGGCCGCACCTGCGGAGTCGCAGGTGCGGGTGATTCATCGCAGGTGCGAGATTTGGGCATTTAGTGGAATTTCGTAGGTGCGCACCTGGGACCGCAGGTGCGGGTCCGCAGGTGCTGCTAAAGGTGTCACCCATGAAGCGTGTTGTGAGTTTTAGGAAGAGGGGAAAGCTGAGTCCCCGATTCATTGGGCCATTTGAGGTGCTTTACATGATTGGGGATGTGGCATATAGATATGCCTTACCTCCCAGCTTATCGATTATTCATCTGGTGTTCCATGTTTTGATGCTTCAGAAGTATGTTCGTGACATGTCTCATGTTTTTCACTTCAACATGGTTCAGCTCGAAGGTGATATGGCATATGAGGTAGAGCTAGTAGCTATTTTGGGTCGTCAGGTTAGAAGTTGAGGTCTAAGGATATAGCTTCAGTGAAGGTTCAGTAGAGAGGATAACCGGTGGTGGACGCCACCTGGGAGACCAAGCAGGAGATGCGGAGCAGATATCCTCACTTATTTGAGACTCCAAGTATGTTTCTAGACCCGCTGCAGGACAAACGTTTGTTTAAAAGGGGGAGGATGTAACGACCCGGCCGGTCGTTCCGTGAGATTATCTCCGTTTCCCCTTTTTATGCTTTATTACATGTTGCTTAGCCTATTTATGTAGTGTTTGGTACCTTGGTTCGGGTTCGGATTGGTCGTGGTGAGAACTGAGACACTTAGTCTCTTATATTAGTTTAATAGTTGGAAAAGTCAAATAGGAGTTGACTTATTGGTAAACGACCTCGGAATGTATATTTTATGGCTTGTATAGCTTTGTTAGGATATTTGGGAATTAGGAGTGTGTTCGGAATGTTGTTTTGATGTCCGGTATTTAATTAGGTCTGAATTGGTGAAGTTGAGTTTTTTGCGATTACCGGTCGGCAGTGAAAAATTTGCTATTGGGTCGGAATGGAATTCCGGATGATAGAACAGCTTCATAGTGTTATTTTTGATATGTGTGCAAAGTTCCAGGTCAATCGGACGTGTTTTGGATGGTTTTGGCATCTTTGGCGAAATTTAGAAGTTTCAAAGTTCATAGGCTTGAATCCGATGTGATTTTGTTGTTTTGGCGTTGTTTTGGGTGTTTCGAAGGTTCAACTAAGTTTGAATAAGGTTATGGGAATTTTTTGTGTTTTTGGTAGGGGTCCCAATGGGCTCGAGATGATCTCGGATAGTCATCGTAGGGATTGAAGTTGGAAAATGCAGCTGAAGAAGGTGCTGGTGCCAGGCATCTGCTATGGCCACACATGCAGAAGGGTAGCCGCAGGTGCGACTCCGCATGTTCGGGATGGCTTGTGCAGGTGCGAAAGGGGTCAGGCTGGAGGAAGTGGCAGGTGCGAGGTATGGGCCACACCTGCGGAGTCACAGGTGCGGGTGATTCACCACAGGTGCGAGATTTGGGCATTTAGTGGAATTTCGTAGGTGCGCACCTGGGACCGCAGGTGCGGTTTCACTGGCCAGGAAGTATAAATTCCTGCCTCCGCGAATTTTTGGCATTTTTCATCACTTTTGCATGGGGGTTGAGTCATTTTGGGAGCAATTAGAAGAAGGATTTCGAAGGTCTTCTTTGTAGGTAAGTTTCTCGGAATAAAGACTCGATCATATGTTATTATTTGACGGATTAATCTTGGATTTAGTGGATTTAATGGCATAAATTGGGGTTTTAGGGCTTGGGAAATTGAGAATTATAATTAAGGAATTTAGGGGTCAATGTGGTAGGATTTTGATGCGTTTTATATGTGTAGACTCGGGAAGGGATAAGGATTCTTGTGATGCATTTTTTATCGAATTCCGAGACGTGGGCCTTGGGCTCGAGGCTCGGGTTTGGCCAATTTTGGGAATTTTTGTTAAAATTGATAGTTTTTGATTGGACCTTGTTCCTTTAACGTATATTGATGATGTTAATCTGGGTTTGGTTAGATTCGGAGTAGTGGGGAGCCGATTCGAGGGGAAAGAGCATCACATATTAGTATTTAGGCCGGGTTGAGGTAAGTAATGACTATAAATCTTGTCCTGAGGGTATGAAACCCCGTACATCGTATTTTCTCACTAGTTTTGGAGTGGCGCACATGCGGAATGACAAGTGTTTAGCGTGCACTGATTTTCATTTGGACTTGGTCCTTTCCGCGACAACTTATGAGTTTCGTATGTTACTCTAAATCATATGTTAAATTGTGTTCTAAACTATTGCTATATTTGGGTTGTAAACCATATTTCGGGCCTTGCGCCAACTTGTTTAGACCCTTTGGGGGCTTTTTACTGTTATTTCCTCACTGTGTTCACTTATGATTTACACTCAATTATATTATGCTTAACTGTTTTCTAAACTCAGCCTTATTTACACTATTTGAGTTATAAAATGACGTTTTGGGTCGAGTACCCCATTTTTAGTGATAGCTCGAGGGGCTTACTGAGAGTCTCTGACTGAGTGTGGGGGAGGGCCTGATTGTAAGGATATGAGATGCCAAGAGATGGCTTGATTTTAGCGCTTGGGGTGAAGGAGCCCCTCCGGAGTCTATACACACCCCAGTGAGCGCATGTACATACTGAGTGCGAGTACCGAGTGCTGAGTGACGAGCGATTGGAAGGCATGAGTGGCAGTGAGGTTGCCCGAGGGGCTGATACTGAGTGAATGCGAGGTATGCAGAGTGACTCATTTCTGAGTAATGTTTTTCCCGAGGGACGATTTATGATTCATATTTTGGCCCGAGGGGCTATTTTTGAATTATCTCATTTTACACTAAACTCTTCGGGTGTTTCATTTCTGAAATTGTTGGAAAACACATTTTTCAAAGGATTTTACTGAAGTTGGCTTCTAAAGCATGTTGATATATATATATATATATACACATATATACTGTTGGAAAGAAAGGTTGTGCTTATGGTGACTGATGATTTGATCTTATGTCTTTCTTACTGCTTAGACTTGTTTTATTTTCATTACTACTGAGTTGGCGTACTCACATTTACTCCCTGCACCCGTGTGTGCAGATATAGGTGTTGGTACCGAGAGCTAGTTTTTCTTCCTTCTGTAGAGCCGAAATTGGGACCTCGAGGTAGCTCTTCAGCGTCCACATCATCTCTTTCCCATTTTCTTATTTTGTATTTAGTTCCCTGTTCCGAGTCTTGATATATTATGACTGTAGGGTTATTTTGTACTACTCGTAAATGCTCAAGACGGTTTACTCCAGGTTTTGGGGTAGTGTGTAAATTGTTTATTTCATTTTGTTGCTTTAGACTACTTAAGTGAAAGAATTTTTGTGAAACGTCAGAATGGTTTTGGAAATTATGAAATATTATGTCAGTATACACTTGTTGGCTAGCCTAGTTCCTTGATAGGTGCCATCATGGCCGGTTTAGGATTTGGGGTCGTGACAGAATACCACTTATGTAATTCTGATGAACTTTAAAGAGATACG
>MDKI01231046.1:0-42266 GCA_005239505.1 Nicotiana paniculata | reverse complement strand
TAAAACCTTGAAGAGCAGTAAGAGATTGACCTTTCAAGATGTTTTACACGGCGAAATCTCAACATAACAGGAACCTTGACCAAAATCCACGAACTACGCACGAACTCAAACTCGACGACTTAACTTTGGAGTTGCTATTTTTTGCACAAAAAGGGACTGTTTTTTCCACTGATTTTAATGGAATTTTCAAGTGTTTGCGAGCTGAGTTGCAACATTTTCGGGGCTGGACATTGGTGCTTGATTTCACGTCAGTTTGGGGGTGGTTTCAATGGAGTTTTAGGGGTGTTCAATGGTTGAAGTTCTGAAGGTTTGGACGGCTGTTGTTTTCTGTGTTAATGGAGCTTTCGTCGCGTGTTCATTCGTATGCTGTGATGGATGACCAGGCCCGCCGGTTGTCAGGTACGGCAGCTAGCCAGCGAGAATGGAGGGTGCAGGCGGTGACGTTTGTTTTGTGCAGGGGTTGTTGTGATGAGAGGCGGAAGAAGGGAGCTATTATGGTGTAGGGAAGATCCCGGCGGGTTTGAGAGCGGGGATGGACGGCGACAGAGGCGAGTGGCGGAAGAGTGCTAGCTGCTGGTGAAGAGGGAGATCGATGAAAAATTGTCCTCCATTTTTTATTTTGAAGAAACAGTTTTATCATGTGTATGTGCATCTGCAGTTTTTTGGACGTGGGGGGTCATGGGTGGTTAGTTAGGATTTGTGGGGGTGAGGCATGAGTGAAACGAGGAAGTGGGTAAGGTGGGTTAGATATATATATATATATATAACTTACTTTTAGATTTAAAGAAAACTATATAAATAAAAATTGTAAATATTCTTTGTAGTTTTTAATTTTATTAAATAAAACCTATTAAGAGTAAGATAAAAATTTAAAGTATTAAGATTATACCTAAAAGAAATATTTACACCAAAATAGTACAGAATTTGGGTGTGGTCAAAAATTAGTTGTTCACACCGGTAACGGCTCCGTACCAAGGCGTCTGACCTGGACCATGGCAGGCAATAATACAGAGACGACTGGCGGAATTCCAATTTATTTGCCATAAAATGCCAAAAAATTTAACTTAATCATTTCGATGCCTTGGTTATGGTTCCTTGGGTCGTATTTGCTGTCCCAGACAAATATCATGTGATCCGGTACCGGCTCCGTACCAAGGCGTCCGGTCTGGACCATGGCAGGCACTAATACAAGCACGACTGGTGGAATTCTAGTTTAATTTCCATAAAATTCAGAAAAATGTAACTTGATCAATTCTAAGCGTTGGTTATTGTTCCTTGGGTCGTATTTGATGTCCCGAACAAATATCATGTGATCCGGTACCGGCTCCATACCAAGGCGTCCGACTTGGACCATGACAGGTGATAATACAGGCACGACTAGCAGAATTCGAGTTTAATTGCCATAAATGCCAAAAAATGTAACTTGATCATTTCGAAGAGTTGGTTGTGGTTCCTTGGGTCGTATTTGATGTCCCATACATATATCATGCAATCCGGTACCGGCTCCGTACCAAGGTGTCCGACTTGGACCATGGCAGGCGATAATACAGGCACGACTGGCGGACTTCCAGTTTAATATACATAAAATTCCAAAAAAAGTAACTTGATCATTTCGAAGTGCTGGTTATGGTTCCTTGGGTCGTATTTGATGTCGCGGACAAATATCATGCAATCCAGTACCGGCTCCGTACCAAGGCATCTAGCTTGGACCATGGCAGGCGATAATAGAGGCACAACTAGCGGAATTCCAGTTTAATTTCCACAAAATGCTAAAAAATGTAAATTGATCATTTCGAAGCGTCGGTTATGGTTCCTTGGGAGTTATTTGATGTTCTGGAGAAATATCATGCGATCGGGTACCGGCTTAGTACCAAGGCGTCCGGCCTGGACCATGGCAGGCGATAATACAGGCAAGACTGGCGGAATTCCAGTTTAATTGCCATAAAAGGCTCAAAAAAGTAACTTGATCATTTCGAAGCGTTGGTTATGGTTCCTTGGGTCAAATTTTATGTCCGGAACAACTATCATTCGATTCGGTACCGGCTTCATACCAAGGCGTCCGTCTTGGACCATGGCAAGTTATAATACAGGGACGACTAGCGGAATTCGAGTTTAATTGCCATAAATGCCAAATAATGTAACTTGATCATTTCGAAGCATTGGTTGTGGTTCCTTGGGTCGTATTTGATTTCCCGGAAAAATATCATGCTATCTGGTAACATCTCCATACCAAGGCGTCCGACCTGGACCATGGCAGGCGATAATACAGGCACGAATGGTGGAATTCCAATTTAATTGCAAGAAAATGATAAAAATGTAACTTGATCATTTCGAAGCGTCGGTTATGGTTCCTTGGGTCATATTTCATGTCCCGGACAAATATCATGCTATCCGGTACCGACTCCGTACCAAGGCGTCCGGCCTGGACCATGACAAGCGATAACACAGGGACGATTAGCAGAATTCCAGTTTCATTTTCATAAAATGCGAAAAAATTTAACTTGATCATTTCCAAGCGTTGGTTATGGTTCCTAAGGTCATATTTGATGTCCCGGACAAATATCATGCAATCCGGTACCGGCTACGAACCAAGGAGTCCAGCTTGGACCATGGTAGGCGATAATACAGGCACGACTAGCGAAATTCCAGTTTAATTGCCATAAAATGCCAAAAAAAATAACTTGATGCTTTCGAAGCATTGGTTATGGTTCCTTGGGTCGTATTTCATGTCCCGGACAAATATCATGCTATCCGGTACCGACTCCGTACCAAGGCGTCCAGCCTGGACCATGACAAGCGATAACACAGGGACGACTAGCGGAATTCCAGTTTCATTGTCATAAAATGCCAAAAAATGTAACTTGATCATTTCAAAGCTTTGGTTATTGTTCCTAAGGTTGTATTTGATGTCCCGGAGAAATATCATGCGATCAGGTACCGGTTCCATACCTAGGCGTCCGGCCTGGACCAGGGCAGGCGATAATATAGGCACGACTGGCGGAATCCGAGTTTAATTGGCATAAAATGACAAAACATGTAACTTGATCATTTTGCAACATTGGTTATGGTTCCTTGGGTCATATTTGATGTCCCGGATAAATATCATGCGATCCAGTATCGGCTCCATACCAAGGCGTCCGACCTGGACAATAGCAGGCGATAATACAGGTACGACTGGCGAAATTCCAGTTTAATTTCCATAAAATGCCAAAACCTTTAACTAGATCATTTTGAAGCGTTGGTTATGGTTCTTTGGGTCGTATTTGATGTCTCAAAAAAATATCATGCAATCCGGTACAGGTTCCGTACCAAGGCATTCGACCTGGACAATAGCAGGCGATAATACAGGTGTGACTGGCGGAATCCCAGTTTAATTGCTATAAAATGCCAAAAAATGTAACTTGATCATTTCGAAGTGTTGGTTATGGTTCCTTGGGTCGTATTTGATGTGTCGGAAAAATATCCAGCTATCCGGTACCGGCTCCGTACGAAGGCGTCCGGCCTGGACCATGGCGCAGGCGATAATACAGGCACGATTGGCGGAATTCCAGTTTAATTACCATAAAATGCCAAAAAATGTAAATTGATCATTTCGAAGCATTTGTTATGGTTCCTTGGGTCGTATTTGTTGTCCCGGATAAATATCATAGTATTCGGTACCGGCTCTGTACCAAGGCGTCCGGCCTGGACCATGGCAGTAGATAATACATGCACGACTGGCGGAATCCCAGTTTAATTGCCATAAAATGCCAAAAAATGTAAATTGATCATTTCGAAACGTTGGTTATGGTTCCTTGGGTCGTATTTGATGTCCCAGAAAAATATCATGCTATCCGGTACCGTCTGCGTACCAAGGCGTCCGGCCTGGACCATGGCAGGCGATAATATAGGCACGACGCGAAATTCTAGTTTAATTTCTATAAAGTGCCAAAAAATGTAACTTGATCATTTTTAAGCGTTAGTTATGGTTCCTTGGGTCATATTTGATGTCCCGAACAACTATCATGCGATTCGGTACCGGCTTCGTACCAAGGCGTCCGACTTGGACCATTGCAGGTGATAATACAGGCACGACTAGCGGAATTCGAGTTTAATTGCCATAAATGCCAAATAATGTAACTTTAACATTTCAAAACGTTGGTTATGGTTCCTTGGGTCATATTTGATGTCCCGGATAAATATCATGCGATTCGGTATCGGCTCCATACCAAGGCGTCCGATCTGGAAAATGGCAGGCGATAATACAGGCACGACTGTCGGAATTCCAGTTTAATTTCCATAAAATGCCAAAACATTTAACTAGATCATTTCGAAGTGTTGGTTATGGTTCCTTGGGTCGTATTTGATGTCCTAGAAAAATATCATATTATCCGGTACCGGCCCTGTACCAAGGCGTCCAGCTTGGACAATGGCAGTAGATAATACTGGCACGACTGGCGGAATTCCAGTTTAATTTCCATAAAATTCCAAAAAAAGTAACTTGATCATTTCGAAGCGTTGGTTATGGTTCCTTGGGTCGTATTTCATGGCTCGGACAAATATCATGCTATCCGGTACCGACTCCGTACCAAGGCGTCCGGCCTGGACCATGGCAAGCGATAATACAGGGACGACTAGCGGAATTCCAGTTTCATTGTCATAAAATGCCAAAAAATGTAACTTGATCATTTGCAAGCGTTGGTTATGGTTACTAAGGTTGTATTTGATGTCCCGTACAAATATCATGCAATCTGGTACCGGCACCGTACCAAGGCGTCCAGCTTGGACCATGGCAGGCGATAATACAGGCACGATTAGCGAAATTCCAGTTTAATTGCCATAAAATGCCAAAAGATGTAACTTGATCAATTCGAAGCATTGGTTGTGGTTCCATGGGTCGTATTTGATGTCCAATAAAAATATCATGCAATCCGATAACGGCTCCGTACCAAGGCGTTCCGTCTGGACCATGGCAGGCGATAATACAGGCACGACTGGCGGAATTCGAGTTTCATTGTCATAAAATGCCAAAAAATGTAACTTGATCATTTCGAAGCATTGGTTATGGTTCCTAAGGTCGTATTTGATGTCCGGGACAAATATCATGCGATCCGGTACCGGCTCCGTACCTAGGCATCCGGCCTGGACCATGGCAGGCGATAATATAGGCACGATTGGCAGAATCCCGGTTTAATTGCCATAAAATGCCAAAACATGTAACTTGATCATTTTGAAACGTTGGTTATGGTTCTTTGGGTCGTATTTGATGTCCGGGACAAATATCATGCGATCCGGTACCGGCTCCGTACCTAGGCATCCGGCCTGGACCATGGCAGGCGATAATACAGGTACGACTGGCAGAATTCCAGTTTAATTTCCATTAAATGCCAAAACATTTAACTAGATCATTTTTAAGCGTTGGTTATGGTTCTTTGGGTCGTATTTGATGTCTCAGAAAAATATCATGCAATCCGGTACAGGTTCCGTACCAAGGCATCCTGCCTGGACAATGGCAGGCAATAATACAGGCACGACTGGCGCAATCCCAGTTTAATTGCCATAAAACGCCAAAAAATGTAACTTGATCGCTTAGAAGCGTTGGTTATGGTTCCTTGGGTCGTATTTGATGTCCCAGAAAAATATCATGCTATCTGGTACCGTCTCCGTACCAAGGCGTCCGGCCTGGACCATGGCACGCGATAATACAGGCACGACGCGGAATTCTAGTTTAATTTCGACAAAATGCCAAAAAATGTAACTTGATCATTTTTAAGTGTTCGTTATGGTTCCTTGGGTCGTATTTGATGTCCCGAACAACTATCATGCGATTCGGGACCGGCTTCGTACCAAGGCGTCCGGCTTGGACCATGGCAGGTGATAATACAGGCACAACTAGCGGAATTCGAATTTAATTGCCATAAATACCAAATAATGTAACTTGATCATTTCGAAGCGTTGGTTATTGTCCCTTGGGTCGTATTTGATTTCTCCAAAAAATATCATGCTATCTGGTAACGTCTCCATACCAAGGCATCCGGCCTGGACCATGGCAGGCGATAATACAGACACGAATGGTGGAATTCCAGTTTAATTGCCAGAAAATGCTAAAAATTTAACTTGATCATTTCGAAGCGTCGGCTGTGGTTCCTTGGGAGGTATTTTATGTCACAGAGAAATATCATGTGATCGGGTACCGGCTTAGTACCAAGGCGTCTGGCCTGGACCATGGCAGGCGATAATACAGGCACGATTAGCGGAATTCCAGTTTAATTGCCATAAAATGCCAAAAAAAGTAACTTGATCATTTCGAAGCGTTGGTTATGGTTCCTTGGGTCGTATTTCATGTCCCGGACAAATATCATGCTATCCCGTACCGACTCCGTACCAAGGCGTCCGGCCTGGACCATGGCAAGCGATAATACAGGGACGACTAGCGGAATTCTAGTTTCATTATCATAAAATGCCAAAAATGTAACTTGATCATTTGCAAGCGTTGGTTATGGTTCCTAAGGTCGTATTTGATGTCCCGGACAAATATCATGCAATCCGGTACCGGCTCCGTACCAAGGCGTCCAGCTTGGACCATGCCAGGTGATAATACAGGCACGACTAGCGAAATTCCAGTTTAATTGCCATAAAATGCCAAAAGATGTAACTTGATCAATTCGAAGCATTGGTTGTGGTTCCATGGGTTGTATTTGATGTCCAATAAAAATATCATGCAATCCGATAACGGCTCCGTACCAAGGCGTTCGGTCTGGATCATGGCAGGCGATAATATAGGCACGACTGGCGGAATTCGAGTTTCATTGTCATAAAATTCCAAAAAATGTAACTTGATCATTTCGAAGCATTGGTTATGGTTCCTTGGGTCGTATTTGATGTCCCAGAAAAATATCATGCTATCTGGTACCGTCTCCGTACCAAGGCGTCCGTTTGGACCATGTCAGGCGATAATACAGGCACGACTGGCGGAATCCTAATTTAATTGCCATAAAACGCCAAAAAATGTAACTTGATCATTTTGAAGCGTTGGTTATGGTTCCTTGGGTCATATTTGATGTCCCGAACAACTATCATGTGATTCGGGACCGGCTTCGTACCAAGGCGTCCGGCTTGGACCATGGCAGGTGATAATATAGGCACAACTAGCGGAATTCGAATGTAATTGCCATAAATGCCAAATAATGTAACTTGATCATTTCGAAGCGTTGGTTATTGTTCCTGGGGTCGTATTTGATTTCTTGAAAAATATCATGCTATCTGGTAACGTCTCCATACCAAGGCGTCTGGCCTGGACCTTGGCAGGCGATAATATAGGCACGAATGGTGGAATTCCAGTTTAATTGCCAGAAAATGCTAAAAACTTAACTTGATCATTTCGAAGCGTCGGTTATGGTTCCTTGGGAGGTATTTTATTTCACAGAGAAATATCATGCGATCGGGCACCGGCTTAGTACCATGGCGTCTGGCCTGGACCATGGCAGGCGATAATACAGGCACGATTAGCGGAATTCCAGTTTAATTGCCATAAAATGCCAAAAAAAGTAACTTGATCATTTAGAAGTGTTGGTTATGGTTCCTTGGGTCGTATTTCATGTCCCGGACAAATATTATGCTATCCAGTACCGACTCCGTACCAAGGCGTCCGGCCTGGACCATGGCAAGCGATAATACAGGGACGACTAGCGGAATTCCAGTTTCATTGTAATAAAATGCCAATAAATGTAACTTGATCATTTGCAAGCGTTGGTTACGGTTCCTAAGGTCGTATTTGATGCCCTGGACAAATATCATGCAATCCGGTACCGGCTCCGTACTAAGGCATCCAGCTTGGACAATGGCAGGCGATAATACAGGCACGACTAGAGAAATTCATGTTTAATTGCCATAAAATGCCAAAAGATGTAACTTGATCATTTCGAAGCATTGGTTGTGGTTCCATGGGTCGTATTTGATGTCCAACACAAATATCATGCAATCCGGTACCGGCTCCATACCAAGGCATTCGGTCTGGACCATGGCAGGCGATAATACATGCATGACTGGCGGAATTCAAGTTTCATTGCCATAAAATGCCAAAAAATGTAACTTGATCATTTCGAAGCATTGGTTATGGTTCCTTGGGTCGTATTTGATGTCCCAGAAAAATATCATGCTATCCGGTACCGTCTCCGTACCAAGGCGTCCGTCTGGACCATGGCAGGCGATAATACAGGCACGATTGGCGGAATCCCAATTTAATTGCCATAAAACGCCAAAAAATGTAACTTGACCATTTTGAAGCATTGGTTATGGTTCCTTGGGTCGTATTTGATGTCCAGGAAAAATATCCAGCTATCCGGTACCGGC
This sequence comes from Nicotiana paniculata, assembly GCA_005239505.1. NCBI lineage: Eukaryota > Viridiplantae > Streptophyta > Magnoliopsida > Solanales > Solanaceae > Nicotiana > Nicotiana paniculata. The sequence continues at coordinate 33,935 of MDKI01231046.1, read as the reverse complement.
TCCGTACCAAGGCGTCCGGCCTGGACCATGGCAGGCGATAATACATGCACGATTGGCGGAATTCCAGTTTAATTGCCATAAAATGTCAAAAAATATAACTTGATCATTTCGAGGCATTGGTTATGGTTCCTTGGGTCATATTTGATGTCCCAAAAAAATATCATGCTATCCGGTACCGTCTCCGTACCAAGGCGTCCGTCTGGACCATGGCAGGCGATAATACAGGCACGACGCGGAATTCTAGTTTAATTTCTATAAAATGCCAAAAAATTTAACTTGATCATTTTTAACCGTTGGTTATGGTTCCTTGGGTCATATTTGATGTCCCGGATAAATATCATGTGATTCGTTATCGGCTCCGTACCAAGGTGTCCGACCTGGAAAATGGCAGGCGATAATACATGCACGACTTGCGAAATTCCAGTTTAATTTCCATAAAATGCCAAAACATTTAGCTAGATCATTTCGAAACGTTGGTTATGGTTTCTTGGGTCGTATTTGATGTCCCAGAAAAATATCATGAAATCCGGTACAGGTTCCATACCAAGACGTCCGACCTGGACAATGGTAGGCGATAATACACGCACGATTGGCGGAATCCCAGTTTAATTGCCATAAAATGCCAAAAAATGTAACTTGATCATTTCGAAGTGTTGGTTATGGTCCTTGGGTTGTATTTGCTGTCCCGGAAAAATATCATGCGATCCAGTACCGGCTCCGTACCAAGGCGTCCGGCGTGGACGATGGCAGGCGATAATACAAGCACCAATGGTGGAATTCCAGTTTAATTGCCACAAAATGCTAAAAAATGTAACTTGATCATTTCGAAGCATCGGTTATGGTTCCTTGGGAGGTATTTGATGTCCCGGAGAAATATCATGAGATCGGGTACCGGCTTAGTACCAAGGCGTCCGGCCTGGACCAAGGCAGGCGATAATACAGGCACGACTGGCAAAATTCCAGTTTTATTGCCATAAAAGGCAGAAAAAAGTAACTTCATCATTTTGAAGCGTTGGTTATGGTTCCTTGGGTCGAATTTTATGTCCCGGACAAATATCATGCTATCTGGTACCGACTCCGTACCAAGGCATCCGGCCTGGACCATGGCAGGCGATAATACAGGCACGATTGGCGTAATTCCAGTTTAATTACCATAAAATGCCGAAATATGTAACTTGATCATTTCGAAGCGTTGGTTATGGTTCCTTGGGTCGTATTTGATATCCCGGATAAATATCATATTATCCGGTACCAGCTCTGTACCAAGGCGTCCGGCCTGGACCATGGCAGTAGATAATACAGGCATGACTGGCGGAATCCCAGTTTAATTGCCATAAAATGCCAAAAAATGTAAATTAATCATTTTGAAGCTTTGGTTATGGTTACTACGGTCGTATTTGATGTCCCAGACAAATATCATGCGATCCGGTACCAGCTCCGTACCTAGGCGTCCGGCCTGGACCATGGCAGGCGATAATGTAGGCATGACTGGCGGAATCCCAGTTTAATTGCCATAAAATGCCAAAACATGTAACTTGATCATTTTGAAACGTTGCTTATGGTTCCTTGGGTCATATTTGATGTCCCGGATAAATAAAAAGCGATTCGGTATCGGCTCCGTACCAAGGCGTACGACCTGGACAATAGCAGGCGATAATACAGGCAAGACTGGTAGAATTCCAGTTTAATTTCCATAAAAATGCCAAAACATTTAACTAGATCATTTCGAAGCGTTGGTTATGGTTCTTTTGGTCGTATTTGATGTCTCAGAAAAATATCATGCAATCCGGTACAGGTTCCGTACCAAGGCGTCCGGCCTGGACAATGGCAGGCAATAATACAGGCACGACTGGCGGAATTCCAGTTTAATTGCCATAAATTGCTAAAAAATGTAACTTGATCATTTCGAAGCGTTGGTTATGGTTCCTTGGGTCGTATTTGATGTCTCAGAAAAATATCATGCAATCCGGTACAGGTTCCGTACCAAGGCGTCCGGCCTGGACAATGGCAGGCAATAATACAGGCACGACTGGCGGAATCCCAAATTAATTGCCATAAAAGGCCAAAAAATGTAACTTGATCTTTTCGAAGCGTTGGTTATGGTTCCTTGGGTCGTATTTGATGTCCCAGAAAAATATCTAGCTATCCGTTACCGGCTCCGCACCAAGGCGTCCGTCCTGGACCATGGCAGGCGATAATACAGGCACGATTGGCGGAATTCCAGTTTAATTGCCATAAATTGCTAAAAAATGTAACTTGATCATTTCAAAGCGTTGGTTATGGTTCCTTTGGTCGTATTTGATGTCCCGGAAAAATATCATGCTATTCGGTACCGGCTCCGTACCAAGGCATCCGGCCTAGACCATAGCAGGCGATAATACAGGCACGATTGGCAGAATTCCAGTTTAATTGCCATAAAATGAAAAAAAAATGTATCTTGATCGTTTCGAATCATTGGTTATGGTTCCTTGGGTCGTATTTGATGTCCCGGAAAAATATCCTATTATCCGGTACCGGATCTGTACCAAGGCGTCTGGCCTGGACCATGGCAGGCAGTAATACAGGCACGACTGGCGGAATCCCAGTTTAATTGCCATAAAATGCCAAAAAATGTAACTTGATCATTTCGAAGCGCTGGTTATGGTTCCTTGGGTTGTATTTGATGTCCCAGAAAAATATCATGCTATGCGGTACTGTCTCCGTACCAAGGCGTCCGGCCTGGACCATGGCAGGCGATAATACATGCACGACAGGCGAAATTCTAGTTTAATTTCTATAAAATGCCAAAAAATGTAACTTGATCATTTTTAAGAGTTGTTTATGGTTCCTTGGGTCGTATTTGATGTTCCAAACAAATATCATGCGATCCGGTACTGGCTTCATACCAAGGCGTCCGACTTGGACCATGGGAGGTGATAATACATGCACAACTAGCGGAATTCAAATTTAATTGCCATAAATTTCAAATAATGTAACTTGATCATTTCGAAGCATTGGTTTTGGTTCCTTGGGTCGTATTTGATGTCCCGTAAAAATATCATGCTATCCGGTACCGGCTCCGTACCAAGGCATCCGGCCTAAACCATGGCAGGCAATAATACACGCACGAATGCTGGAATCCCAGTTTAATTGCCACCAAATGCTAAAAAATGTAATTTGATCATTTCGAAGCGTCGGTTATGGTTACTTGGGAGGTATTTGATGTCCCGGAGAAATATCATGTGATCGGGTACCGGCTTAGTACCAAGGCGTCCGGCCTGGACCATGGCAGGGGATAATACAGGCATGACTGGCGGAATTCCAATTTAAGTGCCATAAAATGCCAAAAAAAGTAACTTGATCATTTTGAAGCGTTGCTTATGGTTCTTTGGGTCGTATTTCATGTCCCGGACAAATATCATGCTATCCGGTACCGGCTCCATACCAAGGCGTCCGGCCTGGACTATGGCAGGCGATAATACAGGCACGATTGGCGGAATTCCAGTTTAATTGCCATAAAATGCCGAAAAATATAACTTGATCATTTCGAAGCATTGGTTGCGGTTCCTTGGGTCGTATTTGATGTCCAGGACAAATATCATGCAATCCAGCACCGGCTCCGTACCAAGGTGTTCGGTTTGCACAATGGCAGGCAATAATACAGGCACGACTGCCGGAATTCGAGTTTCATTGTCATAAAATTCCAAAAAATGTAACTTGATTATTTCGAAGCGTTGGTTATGGTTCCTAAGGTCGTATTTGATGTCCCAAAAATAAATCATGCGATCAGGTACCGGCTCCATACCTAGGCGTCCGGCCTAGACCATGGCAGGCGATAATATAGGCACGACTGGTGGAATCCAATTTTAATTGCCATAAAATGTTAAAAAAATGTAACTTGATCATTTCAAAACGTTGGTTATGGTTTCTTGGGTCATATTTGATGTCCCGGATAAATATCATGCTATCCAGTACCGTCTCTATACCAAGGCGTCCGGCCTGGACTATGGCAGGCGATAATACAGGCACGATTGGCGGAATTCCAGTTTAATTTCTATAAAATGCCAAAATATTTAACTAGATCATTTCGAAGCGTTGGTTATGTTCCTTGGGTCATATTTGATGTCCCGAACAAATATCATGCGATTCGGTACCGGCTTCGTACCAAGGCGTCCGACTTGGACCATGGCAGGTGATAATACAGGCACGACTAGTGGAATTCAAGTTTATTTGCCATAAATGCCAAATAATGTAACTTGATCATTTTGAAACGTTGGTTATGGTTCCTTGGGTCATATTTGATGTCCCGGATAAATATCATGTGATTCGGTATCGGCTCCGTACCAAGGTGTCCGACCTGGAAAATGGCAGGCGATAATACATGCACGACTTGCGGAATTCCAGTTTAATTTCCATAAAATGCCAAAACATTTAGCTAGATCATTTCGAAGCGTTGGTTATGGTTTCTTGGGTCGTATTTGATGTCCCAGAAAAATATAATGAAATCCGGTACAGGTTCCATAAAATGCCAAAAAATGTAACTTGATCATTTCGAAGTGTTGGTTATGGTCCTTGGGGTTGTATTTGCTGTTCCGGACAAATATCATGCGATCCGGTACCGGCTCCGTACCAAGGCGTCTGGTCTGGACCATGGCAGGCGATAATACAGGCACGAATGGTGGAATTCCAGTCTAATTGCCACAAAATGCTAAAAAATGTAACTTGATCATTTTGAAGCGTCGGTTATGGTTCCTTGGGAGGTATTTCATGTCCCGGAGAAATATCATGAGATCGGGTACCGGCTTAGTACCAAGGCGTCCGGCCTGGACCATGGCAGGCGATAATACAGGCACGACTGGCAGAATTCAAGTTTAATTGTCATAAAATGCCAAAAAAGTAACTTGATCATTTCGAAACGTTGGTTATGGTTCCTTGGGTCGAATTTTATGTCTCGGACAAATATCATGTTATCCGGTACCGGCTCCGTACCAAGGCATCCGGCCTGGACCATGGCAGGCGATAATACAGGCACAATTGGCGTAATTCCAGTTTAATTACCATAAAATGCCGAAAAATGTAACTTGATCATTTCAAAGCGTTGGTTATGGTTCCTTGGGTCGTATTTGATATCCCGGATAAATATCATATTATCCGGTACCGGCTCTGTACCAAGGCGTCCGGCCTGGACCATGGCAGTAGATAATACAGGCATGACTGGCGGAATCCCAGTTTAATTGCCATAAAATTCCAAAAAATTTTAAATTAATCATTTTGAAGCATCGGTTATGGTTACTAAGGTCGTATTTGATGTCCCGGACAAATATCATGTGATCCGATACCGGCTCCGTACCTAGGCGTCCGGCATGGACCATGGCAGGCGATAATGTAGGCATGACTGGCGGAATCCGAGTTTAATTGCCATAAAATGCCAAAACATGTAACTTGATCATTTTGAAACGTTGCTTATGGTTCCTTGGGTCATATTTGATGTCCCGGATAAATAAAAAGTGATTCGGTATCGGCTCCGTACCAAGGCGTACGAACTGGATAATAGCAGGCGATAATACAGGTAAGACTGGCAGAATTCCAGTTTAATTTCCATAAAAATGCCAAAACATTTAACTAGATCATTTCGAAGCGTTGGATATGGTTCTTTGGGTCGTATTTGATGTCTCAGAAAAATATCATGCAATCCGGTACAGGTTCCGTACCAAGGCGTCCGGCCTGGATAATGGCAGGCAATAATATAGGTAATCCGATAATTGCCATAAAATGCCAAAAAATGTAACTTGATCATTTCGAAGTGTTGGTTGGACCATGGCAGTCGATAATACAGGCACGACTGGTGGAATCCCAGTTTAATTGCCATAAAATGCCAAAAATGTAAATTGATCATTTCGAAGTGTTGGTTGGACCATGGCAGTCGATAATACAGGCACGACTGGTGGAATCCCAGTTTAATTGCCATAAAATGACAAAAATGTAAATTGATCATTTCGAAGTGTTGGTTGGACCATGGCAGTCGATAATACAGGCACGACTGGTGGAATCCCAGTTTAATTGCCATAAAATGACAAAAATGTAAATTGATCATTTCGAAGCGTTGGTTATGGTTCCTTTGGTCGTATTTGATGTCCCAGAAAAATATCATGATATCTGGTCTAGTCTCCGTACCAAGGCGTCCGGCCTGGACCATGGCAGGCGATAATACAGGCACGACGCGGAATTCTAGTTTAATTTCTATAAAATGCCAAAAAATTTAACTTGATCTTTTTTAGGCATTGGTTATGGTTTCATGGGTCGTATTTGATGTCCCGAACAAATATCATGCGATTCGGTACCGGCTTCGTACCAAGCCGTCCGGCTTGGACCATGGCAGGTGATAATATAGGCACGACTAGCGGAATTCGAGTTTAATTGCCATAAATGTCAAATAATGTAACTTGATCTTTTGGAAGCGTTTGTTGTGGTTCCTGGGGTCGTATTTGATGTCCTAGAAAAATATCATGCTATTCGGTACCGGATCCGTACGAAGGCATCCGTCCTGGACCATGGCAGGCGATAATACAGGCAAGAATGCTGGAATCCCAGTTTAATTGCCACAAAATGCTAAAAATGTAACTTGATCATTTCGAAGCGTCAGTTATGGTTACTTGGGAGGTATTTATGTCCCGGAGAAATATCATGCGATCGGGTACCGACTTAGTACCAAGGTGTCCGTTCTGGACCATGGCAGGGGATAATACAGGCGGAATTCCAATTTGATTGGCGGAATTCCAATTTAATTGCCATAAAATGCCGAAAAAAGTAACTTGATCATTTCGAAGCGTTGGTTATGGTTCCTTAGGTCGTATTTCATGTCCCGGACAGATATCATGCTATCCGGTACCGGCTCCATACCAAGGCGTCCGGCCTGGAGTATGGCAGGCGATAATACAGGCACGATTGGCGGAATTCCAGTTTAATTGCCGTAAAATGCCGAAAAATGTAACTTGATCATTTCGAAGCATTGGTTATGGTTCCTTGGGTCGTATTTGATGTCCAGGACAAATATCATGCAATCCGGCACCGCCTCCGTACCAAGGCGTTCGGTCTGCACCATGGCAGGCGATAATACAGGCACGACTGGCGGAATTCGAGTTTCATTGTCATAAAATGCCAAAAAATGTAACTTGATCATTTCGAAGCGCTGGTTATGGTTCCTAAGGTCGTATTTGATGTTCCAGAAATAAATCATGCGATCCGGTACCGGCTCCGTACCTAGGCATCCGGCCTACACCATGGCGGGCGATAATATAGGCACAACTGGTGGAATCCGATTTTAATTGCAATAAAAGGTTAAAAAATGTAACGTGATCATTTCGAAACGTTGGTTATGGTTTCTTGGGTCATATTTGATGTCCCGGATAAATATCATGCGATTCGGTATCGGCTTCGTACCATGGCGTCCGACCTGGACAATGGCAGGCGATAATACATGCACGACTGGCGGAATCCCAGTTTAATTGCCATAAAATGCCAAAATATGTAACTTGATCATTTCGAAGCGTTGGTTATGGTTCCTTGGGTCATATTTGATGTTCCGAAAAAATATCATGCTATCCGGTACAGTCTCCATACGAAGGCGTCCGGCCTGGACCATGGCAGGCGATAATACACGCACGACGCAGAATTCTAGTTTAATTTCTATAAAATGCCAAAAAATGTAACTTGATCATTTTTAAGCGTTGGTTATGGTTTCTTGGTTCGTATTTGATGTCCCGAACAGATATCATGTGATTCGATACCGGCTTCGTACCAAGGCGTCCGACTTGGACCATGGCAGGTGATAATATAGGCACGACTAGCGGAATTCGAGTTTAATTGCCATAAATGTCAAATAATGTAACTTGATCATTTCGAAGCGTTGGTTGTGGTTCCTTGGGTCGTATTTGATGTCCAGGACAAATATCATGCAATCCGGCACCGGCTCCGTACCAAGGCGTTCGATCTGCACCATGGCAGGCGATAATACAGGCACGACTGGCGGAATTCGAGTTTCATTGTCATAAAATGCCAAAAAATGTAACTTGATCATTTCGAAGTGTTGGTTATGGTTCCTAAGGTCGTATTTGATGTCCCAAAAATAAATCATGCGATCCGGTACCGGCTCCGTACCTAGGCGTCCGGCCTAGACCATGGCAGGCGATAATATAGGCACGACTGGTGGAATCCGATTTTAATTGCCATAAAATGTTAAAAAATATAACTTGATCATTTCGAAATGTTGGTTATGGTTTCTTGGGTCATATTTGATGTTCCAGATAAATATCATGATATCCGGTACGGGCTCCATACCAAGGCGTCCGGCCTGGACTATGGCAGGCGATAATACAGGCACGATTGGCGGAATTCCAGTTTAATTTCCATAAAATGCTAAAACATTTAACTAGATCATTTCGAAGCGTTGGTTATGGTTCCTTGGGTCGTATTTCATGTCCCAGAAAAATATCATCCAATCCGGTACAAGTTTCGTACCAAGGTGTCCGGCCTGGACAATGGCAGGCGACAATACAGGAACAACTGGCGGAATTCCAGTTTAATTGCCATAACATGCCAAAAAATGTAACTTGATCATTTCGAAGCGTTGGTTATGGTTCCTTGGGTCGTATTTGATGTCCCGGAAAAATATCATGCTATCCGGTACTGGCTCCATACCAAGGCGTCCGGCCTGTACTATGGAGGCGATAATACTGGCACGATTGGCGGAATTCCAGTTTAATTGCCATAAAATGCCAAAAAATATAAATTGATCATTTCGAAGCGTTGGTTATGGTTCCTTGAGTCGTATTTGATGTCCCAGAAAAATATCATGATATCCGGTACAGTCTCCGTACCATGGCGTCCGGCCTGGACCATGGGAGGCGATAATACAGGCACGACGCGGAATTCTAGTTTAATTTCTATAAAATGCCAAAAAATGTAAATGCATCATTTCGAAGCGTTGGTTATGGTTCCTTGGGTCGTATTTGATGTCCCGGATAAATATCATATTATCCGGTACCGGCTATGTACCAAGGCGTCGGGCCTGGACCATGGCAGTCGATAATACAGGCACGACTAGCGGAATCCCAGTTTAATTGCCATAAAATGCCAAAAAATGTAAATGCATCATTTCGAAGCGTTGGTTATGGTTCCTTGGGTCGTTTTTGATGTCCCAGAAAAATATCATTATATCCGGTACAGTCTCCGTACCAAGGCGTCCGGCCTGGACCATGACAGGCGATAATACAGGCACGACACGGAATTCTTGTTTAATTTCTATAAAATGCCAAAAAATGTAACTTGATAATTTTTAAGCGTTGGTTATGGTTTCTTGGGTCGTATTTGATGTCCCGAACAAATATCATGTGATTCGATACCGGCTTCGTACCAAGGCGTCCGGCTTGGACCATGGCAGGTGATAATATAGGCACGAGTAGCGGAATTCGAGTTTAATTGCCATAAATGTCACATAATGTAACTTGATCATTTGGAAGCGTTGGTTGTGGTTCCTGGGGTCGTATTTGATGTCCAGGAAAAATATCATGCTATCCGGTACCGGCTCCGTACCAAGGCATCTGGCCTGGACCATGGCAGGCGATAATACAGGCACGAATGCTGGAATCCCAGTTTAATTGTCACAAAATGCTAAAAAATGTAACTTGATCATTTTGAAACGTCGGTTATGGATGCTTGGGAGATATGTGATGTCCCGGAGAAATATCATGCGATCGGGTACCGTCTTAGTACCAAGGCGTCCGGCCTGGACCATGGCAGGGGATAATACAGGCGTGACTGCCGGAATTCCAATTTAATTGCCATAAAATGCCGAAAAAAGTAACTTGATCATTTTGAAGCGTTGGTTATGGTTCCTTGGGTCGTATTTCATGTCACGGACAAATATCATGCTATCCGGTACAGGCTCCATACCAAGGCGTCCGCCCTGGACTACGGCAGGCGATAATACAGGCATGATTGGCGGAATTCCAGTTTAACTGCCATAAAATGCCGAAAAATATAACTTGATCATTTCAAAGCGTTGGTTGTGGTTCCTTGGGTCGTATTTGATGTCCAGGACAAATATCATGCAATCCATCATCGGCTCCGTACCAAGGCGTTCGGTTTGCACCATGGCAGGCAATAATACAGGCACGACTGCCGGAATTCGAGTTTCATTGTCATAAAATGCCAAAAAATCTAACTTGATTATTTCGAAGCGCTGGTTATGGTTCCTAAGGTCGTATTTGATGTCCCAAAAATAAATCATGCGGTCCGGTACCGGCTCCGTACCTAGGCGTCCGGCCTAGACCATGGCAGGCGATAATATAGGCACGACTGGTGGAATCCGATTTTAATTGCCATAAAATGTTAAAAAAATGTAACTTGATCATTTCGAAACGTTGGTTATGGTTTCTTGAGTCATATTTGATGTCCCGGATAAATATCATGCTATCCGGTACTAGCTCTATACCAAGGCGTCCGGCTTGGACTATGGCAGGCGATAATACAGGCACGATTGGCGGAATTCCAGTTTAATTTCCATAAAATGCCAAAACATTTAACTAGATCATTTCGAAGCGTTGGTTATGGTTCCTTGGGTCGTATTTCGTGTCCCAAAAAAATATCTTGCAATCCGGTACAGGTTTCGTACCAAGGTGTCCGGCCTGGACAATGGCAGGTGACAATACAGGCACGACTGGCGGAATCCCAGTTTAATTGCCATAAAATGCCAAAAAATGTAACTTGATCATTTGGAAGCGTTGGTTATGGATCCTTGGGTCGTATTTTATGTCCCAGAAAAATATCATGCTATCCGGTACTGGCTCCATACCAAGGCGTTTGGCCTGGACTATGGCAGGCGATAATAGAGGCACGATTGGAAGAATTCCAGTTTAATTGCCATAAAATGCCAAAAAATGTAAATTGATCATTTCGAAGCGTTGGTTATGGTTCCTTGGGTCATATTTGATGTCCCAGAAAAATATCATGATATCCGGTACAGTCTCCGTACCAAGGCGTCCGGCCTGGACCATGGCAGGCGATAATACAGGCACGACGCTGAATTCTAGTTTAATTTCTATAAAATGCCAAAAAATGTAACTTGATCATTTTTAAGCATTGGTTATGGTTTCTTGGGTTGTATTTGATGTCCCAGATAAATATCATATTATCCGGTACCGGCTCTGTACCAAGGCGTCGGGCTTGGACCATGGCAGTCGATAATTCAGGCACGACTGGCGGAATCCCAGTTTAATTGCCATAAAATGCCAAAAATGTAAATTGATCATTTCGAAGCGTTGGTTATGGTTCCTTGGGTCGTATTTGATGTCCCAGAAAAATATTCAAATATCCGGTATAGTCTCCGTACCAAGGCGTCCAGCCTGGACCATGGCAGGTGATAATACAGGCACGACCGGAATTCTAGTTTAATTTCTATAAAATGCCAAAAAATGTAACTTGATCATTTTTAAGCGTTGGTTATGGTTTCTTGGGTCGTATTTGATGTCCTGAACATATATCATGCGATTCAGTACCGGCTTCGTACCAAGGCGTCCGGCTTGGACCATGGCAGGTGATAATATAGGCACGACTAGCGGAATTCGAGTTTAATTGCCATAAATGTCAAATAATGTACCTTGATCATTTGGAAGCGTTGGTTGTGGTTCCTTGGGTCGTATTTGATGTCCCGGAAAAATATCATGCTACCAGGTAACGACTCCATACCAACGCGTGTGGCCTGGACCATGGCAGGCGATAATACAGGCACGAATGGTGGAATTCCAGTTTAATTGCCAGAAAAAGCTAAAAAATGTAACTTGATCATTTATAAGCGTTGGTTATGGTTCCATGGGAGGTATTTTATGTCTCGGAGAAATATCATGCCATCGGGTGCCGGCTTAGTACCAAGGGGTCCGGCCTGGACCATGGCAGGCGATAATACAGGCACAACTAGCAGAATTCCAGTTTAATTGCCATAAAATGCCAAAAAAAGTAACTTGATCATTTCGAAGCGTTGGTTATGGTTCCTTGGGTAGTATTTCATGTCCCGGCAAAATATCATGCTAACCGGTACCGGCTCCGTACCAAGGCGTCCGGCCTGGACCATGGTAGGCGATAATACAGGGACGACTAGCGAAATTACAGTTTCATTGTCATAAAATGCCAAAAAATGTAACTTGATCATTTCCAAGCGTTGGTTATGCTTCCTAAGGTTGTATTTCATGTCCCAGAAAAATATCAGGCAATCCAGTACCAGCTCCGTACCAAGGCGTCCAGCTTGGACCATGGCAGTCGATAATACAGGCACGACTAGTGAAATTCCAGTTTAATTGCCATAAAATGCCAAAAAATATAACTTGATCATTTTGAAGCATTGGTTATGGTTCCATGGGTCTTATTTGATGTCCAGGACAAATATCATACAATCCGGTATCGGCTCCGTACAGAGGCGTTCCGTCTGGACCATGGAAGGCGATAATACAGGCACGACTGACGGAATTCGAGTTTCATTGTCATAAAATGCCAAAAAATGTAACTTGATCATTTCAAAGCGTTGTTTATGGTTCCTAAGGTCGTATTTGATGTCCCTAACAAATATCATGCGATCTGGTACCGGCTCCGTACCTAGGCGTCTGGCGTGGACCATGGCAGACGATAATATAGGCACGACTGGCGGAATCCGAGTTTAATTGCCATAAAATGCCAAAAATGTAACTTGATCATTTCGAAACGTTGGTTATGGTTCCTTGGGTCATATTTGATGTCCTGGATAAATATCATGCGATCCGGTACCAGCTTCGTACCAAGACGTCCGACCTGGACAATAGCAGGCGATAATACAGGTACGACTGGCGGAATTCCAGTTTAATTTCCATAAAATGCCAAAACATTTAACTAGATCGTTTCGAAGCGTTGGTTATGGTTCTTTGGGTCGTATTTGATGTACCAGAAAAATATCATGCAATCCGGTACAGGTTCCGTACCAAGGCGTCCGGCCTGGACAATGGCAGGCGATAATACAGACACGACTAGCGGAATCCCAGTTTAATTGCTATAAAATGCAAAACAATGTAACTTGATCATTTGGAAGCGTTGGTTATTGTTCCTTGGGTCGTATTTGATGTCCCGGAAAAATATCATGCTACCAGGTAACGACTCCATACCAAGGCGTCTGGCCTGGACCATGGCAGGCGATAATACAGGCACGAATGGTGGAATTCCAGTTTAATTGCCAGAAAATGCTAAAAAATTTAACTTGATCATTTAGAAGTGTTGGTTATGGTTCCTTGGGAGGTATTTTATGTCTTGGACAAATATCATGCCATCGGGTGCCAGCTTAGTACCAAGGGGTCCGGCCTGGACCATGGTAGGCAATAATGCAGGCACGACTGGCGGAATTCCAGTTTAATTGCCATAAAATGCCAAAAAAAGTAACTTGATCATTTCGAAGCTTTGGTTATGGTTCCTTCGGTCGTATTTCATGTCCTAGACAAATATCATGCAAACCGGTACCGGCTCCGTACCAAGGCGTCCGGCCTGGACCATGGTAGGCGATAATACAGGGACGACTAGCGAAATTCCAGTTTCATTGTCATAAAATGCCAAAAAATGTAACTTGATCATTCCAAGCGTTGGTTATGGTTCCTAAGGTTGTATTTGATCCCACAAAAAATATCATGCAATCCAGTACCGGCTACGTACCAAGGCGTCCAGCTTGGACCATGGCAGGCGATAATACAAGCACGAGTAGCGAAATGCCAGTTTAATTGCCATAAAATGCCAACAAATGTAACTTGATCATTTCGAAGCATTGGTTATGGTTCCATGGGTCGTATCTGATGTCCAGGACAAATATCATGCAATCCAGTACCGGCTCCGTACCAAGGCGTTCGGTCTGGACCATGGAAGGCGATAATACAAGCACGACTACCGGAATTCGAGTTTCATTGTCATAAAATGGCAAAAAATGTAACTTGATCATTTCAAAGCGTTGGTTACGGTTCCTAAGGTAGTATTCGATGTCCCGGAAAAATATCATGCGATCCGGTACTGGCTCCGAACCTAGGAGTTCGGCCTGGACCATGGTTGGCAATAATATAGGCACGACTGGCGAAATCCGAGTTTAATTGCCATAAAATGCCCAAAAAATGTAACTTGATCATTTCGAAATGTTGGTTATGGTTCCTTGGTTCATATTTGATGTCCCTGAAAAATATCATGCGATCCGGTACCGGTTCCGTACCAAGGCGTCCGACCTGGACAATAGCAGGCGATAATACAGGTACCACTGGCGGAATTGCAGTTTAATTTCCATAAAAAGCCAAAACAGATCGTTTCGATGCGTTGGTTATGGTTCTTTGGGTCTCATTTGATGTACCAGAAAATATCATGCACTCTGGTACAGGTTCCGTACCAAGGCATTCGGCCCGGACAATGGCAGGCGATAATACAGGCACGACTGGCGGAATCCCAGTTTAATTACTATAAAATGCCAAACAATGTAACTTGATCATTTCGAAGCATTGGTTATGGTTCCTTGGGACGTATTTGATGTCCCGGAAAAATATCCTATCATCCGGTACCAACTTTGTACCAAGGTGTCAGGCCTGGAGCATGGCAGGCGATAATACAGGCACGACTGGCGGAATCCCAGTTTAATTACTATAAAATGCCAAACAATGTAACTTGATCATTTCGAAGCATTGGTTATGGTTCCTTGGTTCGTATTTGATGTCCTAGAAAAATATCCTATCATCCGATACCGGCTCTCTACCAAGGCGTCCGGCCTGGACCATGGTAGTCGATAATAGAGGCACGACTGGCGGAATCCCAGTTTAATTGCCATAAAATGCCAAAAAATGTAAATTGATCATTTCGAAGAGTTGGTTATGGTTCCTTGGGTCGTATTTGATGTCCCATAAAAATATCATGCTATTCGGTACCGTCTCCGTACCAAGGCGTCCGGCCTGGACCATGGCAGGCGATAATACAAACACGACGCGAAATTCTAGTTTAATTTCTATAAAATGCAAAAAAATGTAACTTGATCATTTTTAAGCGTTGGTTATGGTTCCTTGGGTCGTATTTGATTTCCCGAACAAATATCATGCGATTCGGTACCGGCTTCGTACCTAGGCGTCCGGCTTGGACCATGGCAGGTGATAATATAAGCACGACTAGCGGAATTCGAGTTTAATTGCCATAAATGTCAAATGATGTAACTTGATCATTTGGAAGCGTTGGTTGTGGTTCCTTGGGTCGTATTTGATGTCCCGGAAAAATATCATGCTATCTGGTAACGGCTCCATACCAAGGCATCCGGCCTGGACCATGGCAGGAGATAATACACGCACGAATGGTGGAATTCCAGTTTAATTGCCAGAAAATGCTAAAAATGTAACTTGATCATTTTGAAGCGTTGGTTATGGTTCCTTGGGAGGTATTTTATGTCTTGGAGAAATATCATGCGATTGGGTGCCGGATTAGTACCAAGGCGTCCGACCTGGACCATGGCAGGCGATAATACAGGCACGACTGGCGGAATTCCAGTTTAATTGCCATAAAATGCCAAAAGTAACTTGATCATTTCGAAGCGCTGGTTATGGTTCCTTGGGTCGTATTTCATATCCCAGACAAATATCATGCTATCCGGTACCGGCTCCGTACCAAGGCGTCCGCCTGGACCATGGCATGCGATAATACAACCACAATTGGCAGAATTCTAGTTTAATTGCCATAAAATGCCAAAAAAAGTAACTTGATCATTTCGAAGCGTTGGTTATGGTTCCTTGGGTCGTATTTGATGTCCCGGACAAATATCATGCAATCCGGTACCGGCTCTGTACAAAGGCGTCCAGCTTGGACCATGGCAGGCAATAATACAGGCACGACTAGCATAATTCCAGTTTAATTGCCATAAAATGCCAAAAAATGTAACTTGATCATTTTGAAGCATTGGTTATGGTTCCATGGGTCTTATTTGATGTCCAGGACAAATATCATACAATCCGGTATCGGCTCCGTACCAAGGCGTTCGGTCTGGACCATTGAAGGCGATAATATAGGCACGACTGACGGAATTCGAGTTTCATTGTCATAAAATACCAAAAATGTAAATTGATCATTTCAAAGCGTTGGTTATGGTTCCTAAGGTCGTATTGGATGTCCCTATCAAATATCATGTGATCTGGTACCGGCTCCGTACCTAGGCGTCTGGCCTGGACCATGGCAGGCGATAATATAGGCACGACTGGCGGAATCCGAGTTTAATTGCCACAAAATGCCAAAAAATGTAACTTGATCATTTTGAAACGTTGGTTATGGTTCATTGGGTCATATTTGACGTCCTGGATAAATATCATGCGATCCGGTACCAGCTTCGTACCAAGGCGTCCGACCTGAACAATAGCAGGCGATAATACAGGTACGACTTGCGGAATTCCAGTTTAATTTCCGTAAAATGCTAAAACATTTAAATAGATCATTTCGAAGCGTTGGTTATGGTTCTTTGGTTCGTATTTAATGTCCCAGAAAAATATCATGCAATCCGGTACAGTTTCCGTACCAAGGCGTCCGGCTTGGACAATGGCAGGCGATAATATAGGCACGACTGGCGGAATCCCAGTTTAATTGCCATAATATACCAAAAAATGTAACTTATCATTTCGAAGAGTTGGTTATGGTTCCTTGGGTCGTATTTGATGTCCCAGAAAAATATCCAGCTCTCTGGTACCGGCTCCGTACCAAGGCGTCCGGCCTGGACCATGGCAGGCGATAATACAGGCACGACTGGCGGAATCCCAGTTTAATTGCCATAAAATTCCAAAATATGTAACTTGATCATTTCCAAGTGTTGGTTATGGTTCCTTGGGTCGTATTTGATGTCCCGGAAAAATACCCTATCATCCGACACCGGCTCTGTACCAAGGCGTTCGGTCTGGACCACGGAAGGCGATAATACAGGCACGACTGGCGGAATTCGAGTTTCATTGTCATAAAATGCCAAAAAATGTAACTTGATCATTTCAAAGCGTTGGTTATCGTTCCTAAGGTCGTATTTGATGTCCCGGACAAATATCATGCGATCCAGTACCGGCTCCGTACCTAGGCGTCCGGCCTAGACCATGGCAGGCGATAATACATGCACGACTGGCGGAATTCCAGTTTAATTGCCATAAAATGCCAAAAAATGTAACTTGATCATTTAGAAGCGTTGGTTATGGTTCCTTGGCAGGTATTTTATGTCTCGGACAAATATCATGCCATCGGGTGCCAACTTAGTACCAAGGGGTCCAGCCTGGACCATGGTAGGCGATAATACAGGCACGACTGGCGGAATTCGAGTTTCATTGTCATAAAATGGCAAAAAATGTAACTTGATCATTTGAAAGTGTTGGTTATGGTTCCTAAGGTAGTATTCGATGTCCCGGAAAAATATCATGTGATCCGGTACCGGCTCCGAACCTAGGAGTCCGGCCTGGACCATGGCTGGAAATAATAGAGGCACGACTGGCGAAATCCGAGTTTAATTGCCATAAAATGCCAAAAAATGTAACTTGATCATTTCGAAATGTTGGTTATGGTTCCTTGGTTCTTATTTGATATCCCGGATAAATATCATGCGATCCGGTACCGGTTCCGTACCAAGGCGTCTGACCTAGACAATAGCAGGCGATAATACAGGTACGACTGGCGGAATTGCAGTTTAATTTCCATAAAATGCCAAAACATTTAACTAGATCGTTTCGAAGCGTTGGTTATGGTTCTTTTGGTCGTATTTGATGTACCAGAAAAATATCATGCACTCCGGTACAGGTTCCCTACCAAGGCGTCCGGCCTGAACAATGGCAGGCGATAATACAGGCACGACTAGTGGAATCCCAGTTTAATTGCTATAAAATGCCAAACAATGCAACTTGATCATTTCGAAGGATTGGTTATGGTTCCTTGGGTCGTATTTGATGTCCCGGAAAAATATCCTATCATCCGGTACCAGCTTTGTGCCAAGGCGTCAGGCCTGGACCATGGCAGGCGATAATAGAGGCACGACTGGCGGAATCCCAGTTTAATTGCCATAAAATGCCAAAAAATGTAAATTGATCATTTCAAAGCGTTGGTTATGGTTCCTTGGGTCGTATTTGATGTCCCAGAAAGATATCATGCTATTCGGTACCGTCTCCGTACCAAGGCGTCCGGCCTGGACCATGGCAAGCGATAATACAGGCACGACCCGGAATTCTAGTTTAATTTCTATAAAATGCCAAAAAATGTAACTTGATCATTTTTAAACATTGGTTATTTTTCCTTTGATCGTATTTGATGTCCCGAACAAATATCATGCGATTCTGTACCGGCTCGTACCAAGGCGTCCAGCTTGGACCATGGCAGGTGATAATATAGGCACGACTAGCGGCATTCGAGTTTAATTGCCATAAATGCCAAATAATGTAACTTGATCATTTCGAAGCGTTGGTTGTGGTTCCTTAGGTCGTATTTGATGTCCCGCAAAAATATCATGCTATCTGGTAACGGCCACATACGAAGGCGTCCGGCCTGGACCATGGCAGGCGATAATACATGCACGAATGGTAGAATTCCAGTTTAATTGCTAGAAAATGCTAAAAAATGTAACTTGATCATTTCGAAGCGTCGGTTATGGTTCCTTGGGAGGTATTTTAAGTCTCGGAGAAATATCATGCGATGGGGTACCGGCTTAGTATCAAGGCGTCCGGCCTGGACTATGGCAGGCGATAATACAGGCACGACTGGCGGAATTCCAGTTTAATTGCCATAAAATGCCAAAAAAAGTAACTTGATCATTTCGAAGCGTTGGTTATGGTTCCTTGGGTCGTATTTCATGTCCCGGACAAATATCATGCTAAGCGGTACCGGCTCCGTACCAAGGCGTCCGTTCTGGACCATGGTAGGCGATAATACAAGGACGACTAGCGGAATTCCAGTTTCATTGTCATAAAATGCCAAAAAATGTAACTTGATAATTTCCAAGCATTGGTTATGGTTCCTAAGGTTGTTTTTTGATGTCCCGGAAAATATCATGCAATCCAGTACCGGCTCCGTACCAAGGCGTCCAACTTGGACCATGGCAGGCGATAATACAGGCACGACTGGCGGAATTCGAGTTTCATTGTCATAAAATGGCAAAAACTGTAACTTGATCATTTCAAAGCGTTGGTTATGGTTCCTAAGGTAGTATTCGATGTCCCGGAAAAATATCATGCGACCGGTACCTGCTCCGTACCTAGGAGTCCGGCCTGGACCATGGCTGGCAATAATATAGGCACGACTGGCGAAATCCGAGTTTAATTTCCATAAAATGCCAAAAAATGTAACTTGATCATTTCGAAATGTTGGTTATGGTTCCTTGGTTCATATTTGATGGGTCCTGGATAAATATCATGCGATCCGGTACCGGTTCCGTACCAAGGCGTCCGACTTGGACAATAGCAGGCGATAATACAGGTACGACTGGCGGAATTCCAGTTTAATTTCAATAAAATGCCAAAACATTTAACTAGATCGTTTCGAAGCGTTGGTTATGGTTCTTTGGGTCGTATTTGATGTACCAGAAAAATATCATGCAATCCGGTACAGGTTCCGTACCAAGGCGTCCGGCCTGGACAATGGCAGTCGATAATACAGGCACGACTGGCGGAATCCCAGTTTAATTGCTATAAAATGCCAAACAATGTAACTTGATCATTTCGAAGCATTGGTTATGGTTCCTTGGGTCGTATTTGATGTCCCGAATAAATATCCAGCTATCCAGTACCGGCGCCGTAGCAATGCGTCCGGCTTTGACCATTGCAGGCGATAATACAGGCACGATTGGCAGAATTCCAGTTTAACTGCCATAAAATGCCAAAAAATGTAACTTGATCATTTCGAAGCATTGGTTATGGTTCCTTGGGTCGTATTTGATGTCCCGAATAAATATCCAGCTATCCAGTACCGGCGCCGTAGCAATGCGTCCGGCTTTGACCATTGCAGGCGATAATACAGGCACGATTGGCAGAATTCCAGTTTAACTGCCATAAAATGCCAAAAAATGTAACTTGATCATTTCGAAGCATTGGTTATGGTTCCTTGGGTCGTATTTGATGTCCCGAAAACTATCCTATCATCCAGTACCGGCTTTGTACCAAGGTGTCAGGCCTGGACCATGGCAGTCGATAATACAGGCACGACTGGCGGAATCCCAGTTTAATTGCCATAAAATGCCAAAAAATGTAACTTGATCATTTCGAAGCGTTGGTTATGGTTCCTTGGTTCGTATTTGATGTCCTAGAAAAATATCCTATCAACCGGTACCGGCTCTGTACCAAGGCGTCCGACCTGGACCATGGTAGTCGATAATAAAGGCAAGACTGGCGGAATCCCAGTTTAATTGCCATAAAATGCCAAAAAATGTAAATTGATCATTTCGAAGCGTTGGTTATGGTTCCTTGGGTCGTATTTGATGTCCCAGAAAAATATCATGCTATTCGGTACCGTCTCCGTACCAAGGCGTCCAGCCTGGACCATGGTAGGCGATAATACAGGCACGACCCGGAATTCTAGTTTAATTTCTATAAAATGCCAAAAAATGTAACTTGATCATTTTTAAACATTGGTTATTGTTCCTTTGATCGTATTTGATGTCCCGAACAAATATCATGCGATTCGGTACCGGCTTCGTACCAAGGCGTCCAGCTTGGACCATGGCAGGTGATAATATAGGCACGACTAGCGGAATTCGAGTTTAATTGCCATAAATGCCAAATAATGTAACTTGATCATTTCGAAGCGTTGGTTGTGGTTCCTTAGGTCGTATTTGATGTCCCGAAAAAATAACATGCTATCTGGTAACGGCCCCATACCAAGGCGTCCGGCCTGGACCATGGCAGGCGATAATACAGGCACGAATGGTAGAATTCCAGTTTAATTGCCAGAAAATGCTAAAAAATGTAACTTGATCATTTCGAAGCGTCGGTTATGGTTCCTTGGGAGGTATTTTAGGTCTCGGATAAATATCATGCGATGGGGTACCGGCTTAGTATCAAGGCGTCCGGCCTGGACCATGGCAGGCGATAATACAGGCACGACTGGCGGAATTCCAGTTTAATTGCCATAAAATGCCAAAAAAAGAAACTTGATCATTTCGAAGTGTTGGTTATGGTTCATTAGGTCGTATTATATGTCCCAAAAAATATCATGCTATCCGGTACCAGCTCCATACCAAGGCGTCCGGCCTAGACTATGGCAGGCGATTATACAGGCACGATTGGCGGAATTCCAGTTTAATTGCCATAAAATGCCGAAAAATGTAACGTGATCATTTCGAAGCGTTGGTTATGGTTCCTTGGGTCGTATTTGATGTCCTGTATAAATATCATATTATCCGGTACCGGCTCTGTACCAAGGCGCCGGGCCTGGACTATGGCAGTCGATAATACAAGCACGACTGGCGGAATCCCAGTTTAATTGCCATAAAATGCCACAAAATGTAAATTGATCATTTCGAAGCATTGATTATGCTTCCTTTGGTCGTATTTGATTTCCCAGAAAAATATCATGATATCCGGTACCGTCTCCGTACCAAGGCGTCCGGCTTGGACCATGGCAGGTGATAATATAGGCACGACTAGCGGAATTCGAGTTTAATTGCCATAAATGTCAAATGATGTAACTTGATCATTTGGATGCGTTGGTTGTCGTTCCTTGGGTCGTATTTGATGTCCCGGAAAAATATCATGCTATCTGGTAACGGCTCCATACCAAGGCATCCGGCCTGGACCATGGCAGGAGATAATACAGGCACGAATGGTGGAATTCCAGTTTAATTGCCAGAAAATGCTAAAAAAGTAACTTGATCATTTCGAAGCGTTGGTTTTGGTTCCTTGGGAGGTATTTTATTTCTTTGAGAAATATCATGCGATCGGGTGCCGGATTAGTACCAAGGCGTCCGACCTGGGCCATGGTAGGCGATAATATAGGCACGACTGGCAGAATTCCAGTTTAATTGCCATAGAATGCCAAAAAATGTAACTTGATCATTTCGAAGCGTTGGTTATGGTTCCTTGGGTCGTATTTGATGTCCCAGACAAATATCATTCAATCCGGTACCGGTTCCGTACCAAGGCGTCCAGCTTGGGAAATGGCAGGCGATAATACATGCACGACCAGCGAAATTCCAGTTTAATTGCCATAAAATGCCAAAAAATGTAACTTGATCATTTTGAAGAATTAGTTATGGTTTCATGGGTCTTATTTGATGTCCAGGACAAATATCATGAAATCCGGTATCGGCTCCGTACCAAGGCGTTCGGTCTGGACCATGGAAGGCGATAATACAGGCACGACTGACGTAATTCGAGTTTCATTGTCATAAAATGCCAAAAAATGTAACTTGATCATTTCAAAGCGTTGGTTATGGTTCCTAAGGTCGTATTTGATGTCCCTAAGAAATATCATGCAATCTGGTACCGGCTCCGTACCTAGGCGTCCGGCCTGGACCATGGCAGGCGATAATATAGGCACGACTGGCGGAATCCGAGTTTAATTGCCATAAAATTCCAAAAAATGTAACTTGATCATTTCGAAATGTTGGTTATGGTTCCTTGGGTCATATTTGATGTCCCGGATAAATATCATGCGATCCGGTACCAGCTTCGTACCAAGGCGTCCGACCTGGACAATAACAGGCGATAATATAGGTACGACTTGCGAAATTCCAGATTAATTTCCATAAAATGCCAAAACATTTAAATAGATCATTTCGAAGCGTTGGTTATGGTTCTTTGGTTTGTATTTAATGTTTCAGAAAAATATCATGCAATCCGGTACAGTTTCCGTACCAAGGCATCCGGCTTGGACAATGGCAGGCGATAATATAGGCACGACTGGCGGAATCCCAGTTTAATTGCCATAAAATGCCAAAAAATGTAACTTGATCATTTCGAACAGTTGGTTATGGTTCCTTGGGTCGTATTTGATGTCCCGGAAAAATATCCTATCATCCGGTACCGGCTCTGTACCAAGGCGTTCGGTCTGGACCATTGAAGGCGATAATACAGGCACGAGTGGCGGAATTCGAGTTTCATTGTCATAAAATGCCAAAAAATGTAACTTGATCATTTCAAAGCGTTGTTTATGGTTCCTAAGGTCGTATTTGATGTCCCAGACAAATATCATGCGATCCAGTACCGACTCCGTACCTAGGCGTCCGGCCTGGACCATGGCAGGCGATAATACATGCACGACTGGCGGAATTCCAGTTTAATTGCCATAAAATGCCAAAAAGTGTAACTTGATCATTTCGAAATGTTGGTTATGGTTCCTTGGTTCATATTTGATGTCTCGGATAAATATCATGTGTTCCGGTACCGGTTGCGTACCAAGGCGTCCGACCTGGACAATAGTAGGCGATAATACAGGTACGAGTGGCGGAATTCCAGTTTAATTTCCATAAAATGCCAAAACATTTAACTAGATCTTTTCGAAGCGTTGGTTATGGTTCTTTGGGTCGTATTTGATGTCCCAGAAAAATATGCAATCCGGTACAGGTTCCGTACCAAGGCGTCTGGCCTGGACAATGGCAGGCCATAATAAAGGCACGACTGGCGGAATCCCAGTTTAATTGCCATAAAATGCCAAAAAATGTAACTTGATCATTTTGAAGCATTGGTTATGGTTCCTTGGGTCGTATTTGATGTCCCGGAAAAATATCCTATCATCCGGTACCGGCTTTGTACCAAGGCGTTCAACTTGGACCATAGAAGTCGATAATACAGGCACGACTGGCGGGATCCCAGTTTAATTGCCATAAAATGCCAAAAAATGTAACTTGATCATTTTGAAGCATTGGTTATGGTTCATTAGGTCGTATTATATGTCCCGAAAAAATATCATGCTATCCGGTACCGGCTCCATACCAAGGTGTCCGGCCTGGACTATGGCAGGCGATAATACAGGCACGATTGACGGAATTCCAGTTTAATTGCCATAAAATGCCAAAAAATGTAAATTGATCATTTCGAAGCATTGGTTATGGTTCCTTGGGTCGTATTTGATGTCCTGGATAAATATCATATTATCTGGTACCGGCTCTGTACCAAGGCGCCGGGCCTGGACCATGGCAGTCGATAATACAAGCACGACTGGCGGAATCCCAGTTTAATTGCCATAAAATGCCAAAAAATGTAAATTGATCATTTCGAAGCATTGGTTATGGTTCCTTTGGTCGTATTTGATTTCCCAGAAAAATATCATGATATCCGGTACCGTCTCCGTACCAAGACGTCCGGCCTGGACCATGGCAGGCGATAATACAGGCACAACGCGGAATTCTAGTTTAATTTCTATAAAATGCAAAAAAATGTAACTTGATCATTTTTAAGCGTTGGTTATGGTTCCTTGGGTCGTATTATATTTCCCGAACAAATATCATGCGATTCGGTACCGGCTTCATACCAAGGCGTCCGGCTTGGACCATGGCAGGTGATAACATAGGCACGACTAGCGAAATTCGAGTTTAATTGCCATAAATGTCAAATGATGTAACTTGATCATTTGGAAGCGTTGGTTGTGGTTCCTTGGGTCGTATTTGATGTCCTGGAAAAATATCATGCTATCTGGTAACGGCTCCATACCAAGGCATCCGGCCTGGACCATGGCAGGAGATAATACAGGCACGAATGGTGGAATTCCAGTTTAATTGCCAGAAAATGCTAAAAAAGTAACTTGATCATTTCGAAGCGTTGGTTTTTGTTCCTTGGGAGGTATTTTATTTCTTTGAGAAATATCATGCGATCGGGTGCCGGATTAGTACCAAGGCGTCCGACCTGGACCATGGCAGGCGATAATACAGGCACGACTGGCAGAATTCCAGTTTAATTGCCATAAAATGCCAAAAAGTAACTTGATCATTTCGAAGTGTTGGTTATGGTTCCTTGGGTCGTATTTCATGTCCCGAACAAATATCATGCTATCCGGTACCGGATCCATACCAAGGAGTCCGGCCTGGACCATGGCATGCGATAATACAACCACAATTGGCAGAATTCTAGTTTAATTGCCATAAAATGCTAAAAAATGTAACTTTATCATTTCGAAGCATTGGTTATGGTTCCTTGGGTCGTATTTGATGTCCCAGACAAATATCATTCAATCCGGTACCGGCTCCGTACCAAGGCGTCCAGCTTGGACCATGGCAGGCGATAATACAGGCAAGACTAGCGAAATTCCAGTTTAATTGCCATAAAATGCCAAAAAATGTAACTTGATCATTTTGAAGCATTGGTTATGGTTCCATGGGTCTTATTTGATGTCCAGGACAAATATCATGCAATCCGGTATCGGCTCCGTACCAAGGCGTTCGGTCTGGACCGTGGAAGGCGATAATATCATGCAATCCGGTATCGAAGCGTTGGTTATGGTTCTTTGGGTCGTATTTGATGTCCCAGAAAAATATCATGCAATCCGGTACAGGTTCCGTACCAAGGCGTCTGGCCTGGACAATGGCAGGCCATAATACAGGCACGACTGGCGGAATCCCAGTTTAATTGCCATAAAATGCCAAAAAATGTAACTTGATCATTTTGAAGCGTTGGTTATGGTTCCTTGGGTCGTATTTGATGTCCCAGAAAAATATCCAGCTATCCGGTACCAGCTCCGAACCAAGGCGTCCGGCCTGGGCCATGGCAGGCGATAATACAGGCACGATTGGCAGAATTCCGGTTTAACTGCCATAAAATGCCAAAAAATGTAACTTGATCATTTTGAAGCATTGGTTATGGTTCCTTGGGTCGTATTTGATGTCCCAGAAAAATATCCAGCTATCCGGTACCAGCTCCGAACCAAGGCGTCCGGCCTGGACTATGGCAGGCGATAATACAGGCACGATTGGCGGAATTCCAGTTTAATTGCCATAAAATACCGAAAAATGTAACGTGATCATTTGGAAGCGTTGGTTATGGTTCCTTGGGTCGTATTTGATGTCCTGGATAAATATCATATTATCCGGTACCGGCTCTGTACCAAGGCGCCGGGCCTGGACCATGGCAGTCGATAATACAAGCACGACTGGCGGAATCCCAGTTCGACCTGGACCATGGCAGGCGATAATACAGGCACGACTAGCGGAATTCCAGTTTCATGGTCATAAAATGCAAAAAAATGTAACTTGATCATTTCGAAGTGTTGGTTATGGTTCCTAAGGTCGTATTTGATGTCCCAGACAAATATCATGCGATCTGGTACCGACTCCGTATCAAGGCATCCGGCCTGGACCATGGCAGGCGATAATACAGGCACGACTGGCGGAATTACAATTTAATTGCCATAAAATGCGAAAAAATGTAACTTGATCATTTAGAAGCCTTGGTTATGGTTCCTTGGGTCGTATTTAAAGTCCCGAACAAATATCATGCGATCCGATATTGGCTCTGTACCAAGGCGTGCGGCTTGGACCATGGCAAGCGATAATACATGCACGACTAGCAGAATTCTATTTTAATTGCCATAAAATGCCAAAAAATGTAACTTGATCATTTAGAAGCATTGGTTGTGGTTCCTTGGGTCGTATTTGATGTCCAGAAAAAATATCATGCAAACTGGTACCGTATCCATACCAAGGCGTCCGGCTTTGACCACGGCAGGCGATAATACATGCACGATTGTTGGAATTCCAGTTTAATTGCCATAAAATGCCAAAAAATGTAACTTGATCATTTAGAAGCATTGGTTGTGGTTCCTTGGGTCGTATTTGATGTCCCGAAAAAATATCATGCAAACTGGTACCGTATCCATACCAAGGCGTCCGGCTTGGACCATGGCAGGCGATAATACATGCACGATTGTTGGAATTCCAGTTTAATTGCCATAAAATGCAAAATATGTAACTTGATCATTTCGAAGAGTTGGTTATGGTTTCTTGGGTCGTATTTGATGTCCCGGACAAATATGATGCGATCCGGTACCGGCTCCGTACCAAGGCGTCCGGCTGGACCATGGCAGGCGATAATACTGGCACGACTGGCAGAATTCTAGTTTAATTTCCATAAAATGCCAAAAAATTTAATTTGATTATTTCTAAGCATTTGTTATGGTTCCTTGGGTCGTATTTGATGTCCCGGAGAAATATCATGTGATCGGGTACCGGCTCCGTACCAAGGCGTCCGGCTTGGACCATGGCAGGCAATAATACATGCACGATTGTTAGAATTCCAGTTTAATTGCCATAAAATGCAAAATATGTAACTTGATCATTTCGAAGCGTTGGTTATGTTTTCTTGGGTCGTATTTGATGTCCCGGACAAAAAAGATGCGATCCGGTACCGGCTCCGTACCAAGGCGTCCGACCTGAACCATGGCAGACAATAATATAGGCACGACTGGCGGAATGCCAGTTTAATTTCCACAAAATGCTAAAAAATGTAACTTGATCATTTCGAAGCATTGGTTATGGTTACATGGGTCGTATTTGATTTCCCGGAGAAATATCATGCAATCGGGTACTAGCTCAGTACCAAGGCGTCCGACGTGGACCATGGCAGGCGATAATACATGCACGACTAGTGGAATTCCAGTTTAATTGCCAAAAATTATATCTTGATCATTTCGAAGCATTGGTTATGGTTACATGGTTCTTATTTGATGTCCCTGACAAATATCATGCAATCTAGTACCGGCTCCGTACCAAGGCGTTTGGTCTGAACCATGGCAGGCGATAATATAAGCACGACTGGCCGATTCAAGTTCATTGTCATAAGATGCCAAAAAATGTAACTTGATCATTTCGAAGCGTTGATTATGGTTCCTAAGGTCATATTTAATATCCCGTACAAATATCATGCGATCCGGTATCGGCTCCGTACCTAGGCGTCCGGCCTCGACCATGGCAGGTGATAATACAGACACGACTGGCTGAATCCCAGTTTAATTACCGTAAATGCCAAAAAATATAACTTGATCATTTAGAAGCATTGTTTATGGTTCCTTGGGTCATATTTGATGTCCCGGACAAATATCATACAATCCGGTACCAGCTTCATACCAAGGCGTCCAACCTGGACCATGGCAGGCGATAATACAAGAATGACTAGCGGAATTCCAGTTTAATTTCCATAAAATGCCAAAAATTTTAACTTGATCATTTTGAAGCATTGGTTATGGTTCCATGGGTCGTATTTGATGTCCCGGTAAAATATCATGCAATCCGGTACCGGCTCCGTACCAAGGCGTCCATCCTGGACAATGGCAGGCGATAATACAACCACCACTAGCGGAATTCCAGTTTCGTTGCCATAAAATGCCAAAAAATATAACTTGATCATTTCTAAGCGTTGGTTATGGTTCCTAAGGTCGTATTTGATGTCCCAAACAAATATCATGCGATCCGGTACGGGCTCCGTACCTAGGCGTCCCGCCTGGACCATGGAAGGCGATAATACAGGCAAGATTGGCGGAATTCCAGTTTAATTGCCATAAAATGCCAAAAAATATAACTGGAATATTTCGAAGGCATTGGTTATGGTTCCTTGGGTCGTATTTGATGTCCCGTACAAATATCATGTTATCCGGAACCGGCTCCGTTCCAAGGCTTCAGGCTTGGACCATGGCAGGCGATAATACAACCACGATTGGCGGAATTCCAGTTTAATTGCCATAAAATGCCAAAAAATGTAACTTTATCATTGCGAGGAATTGGTTATGGTTCCTTGGGTCGTATTTGATATCCCGGAAAAATATCATGTTATCCGATACCGGCTCCGTACCAAGGCGTCAGGCCTGGACCATGGCAGGCGATAATACAAGCACGACTAGCGGAATTCCAGTTTCATTGTCATAAAATGCCAAAAATGTAAGCTGATCATTTTGAAGCGTTGGTTATGGTTCCTAAGATAGTATTTGATGTCCCGGACAAATATCATGCGATCTGGTACCGGCTCCATACCAACGCATCCGGCCTGGACCATGGCAGGCGATAATACAGGCACGACTGGCGGAATTCCAATATAATTGCCATAAAATGAAAAAAAATGTAACTTGATCATTTCGAAGCTTTGGTTATGGTTCCTTGGGTCATATTTTCTGTCCCGAACAATTATCATGCGATCCGGTATCGGCTCCGTACTAAGGCATGCGGCTTGGACCATGGCAGACGATAATACAGGCACGACTAGCAGAATTCTAGTTTAATTGCCATAAAATGCCAAAAAATGTAACTTGATCATTTCGAAGCGTTGGTTGTGGTTCCTTTAGTCGTATTTAATTTCCCGCAAAAATATCATGCAATCCGGTACCAGCTCCGTACCAATGCGTCTGGCCTGGACTATGGCAGGCGATAATACAAGAACGACTGGCGGAATTATGGTTCCTTGGGTCGTATTTGATGTCCGGAGAAATATCATATGATCGGGTACCGGCTCCGTACCAAGGCATCCGGCCTAGACCATGGCAGGCAATAATACATGCACGATTTGCGGAATTCCAGTTTAATTGCCATAAAATGCCAGCAATTAACTTGATCAGTTTGAAGCATTGGTTATGGTTCCTTGGGTCGTATTTGATGTCCCGTACAAATATCATGCAATCCGATACAGGCTCTGTACCAAGGCGTCCGGCCTAGACCATGGCAGGCGATAATACAGGCACGATTAGCGGAATTCCAGTTTAATTGCCATAAAATGACAAATACTGTAACTTGATCATTTCGAAGCGCTGGTTATGGTTACTTGGGTTGTATATGATGTCCCAAACAAATATCATGTGATCCAGTACTGGCTCCGTACCAAGGCGTCTGGCCTGGACCATGGCAGGCGATAATACATGCACGACTGGTAGAATTCCAGTTTATTTGCCACAAAATACTAAAAAATGTAACTTGATCATTTCGAAGCGTTGCTTCTAGTTCCTTGGGTCGTATTTGATGTCCTAGAAAAATATCATGCGATCCGGTACCGGCTCCGTACCAAGGCGTCCGGCCTGAACCATGGCAGACAATAATATAGGCACGACTGGTGGAGTTCCAGTTTAATCGCCATAAAATGCCAAAAAATTGTAAATTGATACTTTCGAAGCGTTGGTTATGGTTCCTTGGGTCGTAATTGATGTCCCGGACAAATATCATGCTATCCGATACCGGCTCCGTACCAAGGCGTCCGGCCTGGGCCATGGCAAGCGATTATACAGGCACGATTAGCGGAATTCCAGTTTCATTGTCATAAAATGCCAAAAAATGTAACTTGATCATTTCGAATCATTGGTTATGGTTCCTAAGGTCGTATCTGATGTCTCAGACAAATATCATGCAATTCGGTACCGGCTCTGTACCAAGGCATCCGGCCTGGAACATGGCAGGCGATAATACAGGCACGACTGGCGGAATTCCAATTTAATTGCCATAAAATGCCAAAACATGTAACTTGATCATTTCGAAGCCTTGGTTATGGTTCCTAGGGTCGTATTTGCTGTCCCGGACAAATATCATGCGATCCGGTACCGGCTACGTACAAAGGCGTCCGGCCTGGACCATGGCAGGTGATAATACAAGCACGACTGGCGGAATTCACGTTTAATTTCCATAAAATTCTAAAAAATGTAACTTCATTATTTCGAAGCATTGGTTATGGTTCATTGGGTCGTATCTTCTGTCCCGGACAAATATCATGTGATCCGATACCGGCTTCGTACCAAGGCGTCCGTCCTGGACCATAGCAGGCAATAATACACGCACGACTGGCGAAATTCCAGTCTAATTGCCGTAGAATGCCAAAAAATGTAACTTGATCATTTCGAAGTGTTGGTTATGATTTCTTGGGTCGTATTTTATGTCCCAGAGAAATATCATGTGATCGGGTACCGGCTCCATACCAAGACGTCCGGCCTGGACCATGGCAGGCGATTATACAGGCACGACTGGCAGAATTCCAGTTTAATTGCCATAAAATGCCAAAAAATTTAAATTGATCATTTCGAAGCGTTGGTTATGGTTCCTTGGGTCATATTTTATGTCCCAGAAATATATCACGGGATCCGGTACCGGCTCCGTACCAAGGCGTCCGGCGTGGAGCATGGCAGGCGATAATACAGGGACGACTAGCGGAATTCAAATTTAATTTCTAGAAAATGCCAAAAAAATGTAACTTGACCATTTCGATGCATTGGTTAATGTTGCTTGGGTCGTATTTGCGGTCCCAAAAAAATATCATGCGATCCGGTACCGGTTCCGTACCAAGGCGTCTGACCTGGACCATGGCAGGCGATAATACAGGCACGACTAGCGGAATTCTAGTTTAATTTCCATAAAATGCCAGAAAATTTAACTTGAGTATTTCTAAGCATTGTTTATGGTTCCTTGGGTCGTATTTGATGTCACGGAGAAATAGCTTGTGATCGGGTACCGGCTCCGTACCAAGGCGTTCGGCATGGACCATGGCGGGCGATAATACAGGTACGACTAGCGGAATTCGAATTTCATTGTCATAAAATGGCAAAAATTTAACTTGATCATTTCGAAGCATTGGTTATGGTTCCTAAGGTCGTATTTGATGTCCCGGACAATTATCATGCGATCTGGTACTGGCTCCATACCAAGGCGTCCGACCTGGACCATGGCAGGCGATAATACAGGCACGACTGGCGGAATTCCAGTTTCATTGTCATAAAATGCCAAAAAAATGTAACTTGATCATTTTGAAGTGTTGGTTATGGTTCCTAAGGCCGTATTTGATGTCCCGGATAAATATCATGCGATCCGGTATCGGCTCCGTATCAAGGCATCCGGCCTGGACCATGGCAGGCGATATTAAATGCACGACCGGCGGAATTCCAATTTAATTGCCATAAAATGCCAAAAAATGTAACTTGATCATTTTGAAGCCTTGGTTATGGTTCCTTGGTTCGTATAACCAATCTCGATCAAATATCATGCGATCTGGTATCAGCTCTTTACCAAGGCGTGCGGCTTGGACCATGGCAGGCGATAATACAGGCACGGCTAGCGGAATTCTAGTTTAATTGCCATAAAATGCCAAAAAATGTAACTTGATCATTTCGAAGCATTGGTTGTGGTTCCTTGGGTCGTATTTGATGTCCCGTAAAAATATCATGCAATCCGGTACCGTCTCCGTACCAAGGCGTCCGGCCTGGACCATGGCAGGCGATAATACATGCACGACTCGCAGAATTCTAGTTTAATTTCCATAAAATGCCAAAAAATGTATAATTTGATCATTTCTAAGCGTTGATTATGGTTCCTTGGGTCGTATTTGATATCTCGGAGAAATATCATGTGATCGGGTACCGGCTCCGTACCAAGGCGTCCGGCCTAGACCATGGCAGGAGATAATACATGCACGATTGTTGGAATTCCAGTTTAATTGCCATAAAATGCCAAAATATGTAACTTGATCATTTCGAAGCGGTTGTTATGGTTCCATGGGTCGTATTTGATGTCCCGGACAAATATCATGCGATCCGGTACCGGCTCCGTACCAAGGTGTCCGGCCTGAACCATGGCAAACAATAATATAGGCACGACTGTCGGAATTCCAGTTTAATTGCCATAGAATGCCAAAAAATGTAACTTGATCATCTCGAAGAGTTGGTTGTGGTTCCTTGGGTCGTATTTTCTATCCCGGACAAATATCATGCGATCCGTTACAGGCTCCGTATCAAGCCATCCGGCCTGGACCATGGCAGGCGATAATATAGGCACGACTGGCGGAATACCAGTTCAATTGCTAAAAAATGCCAAAAAAATGTAACTTGATCATTTCGGAGCATTGGTAATGGTTCCATGGGTCTTATTTGATTTCCCAGACAAATATCATGCAACCTGGTACCGGCTCCGTACCAAGGCATTTGGTCTGGACCATGGCGGGCGATAATATAGGCACGACTGGCCGAATTCAAGTTTCATTGTCATAAGATGCTAAAAAATGTAACTTGATCATTTCAAAGCGTTGGTTATGGTTCCTAAGGTCGTATTTGATGTCCCGTACAAATATCATGCGATCCTCTATCAGCTCCGTACCTAGGCGTCCGGCCTGGACCATGATAGGCGATAATACAGACACGATTGGCGGAATCCCAGTTTAATTGCCATAAAATGCCAAAAAAATTTAGTTGATCATTTCGATGCGTTGTTTATGATTTCTTGGGTCATATTTGATGTCCCGGACAAATATCATGTGATTCGGTACCGGCTTCGTACCAAGGCGTCCAGCCTGGACCATGGCAGGCGATAATACATGCACGACTAGTGAAATTCCAGTTTAATTTCCACAAAATGCCAAAAAATGTAACTTGATCATTTCGAAGCATTGGTTATTGATCCATGGGTCATATTTGATGTCCAGGAAAAATATCATGCAATCCGGTACCGGCTCCGTACCAAGGCGTCCAGCCTGGACAATGGACGGCGATAATACAACCACGACTAACAGAATTCCAGTTTCATTGCCATAAAATGCAAAAAAATGTAACTTGATCATTTCTAAGCGTTGGTTATGGTTCCTAAGGTCGCATTTGATGTCCCGAACAAATATCATGCAATCTAGTACCGGCTCAATACCTAGGCGTCCGGTCTGGACCATGGTAGGCGATTATACAGGCACGACTGGCGGAATTTCAGTTTAATTACTATAAAATGCCAAAAAATGTAACTTGATAATTTCGAAGCGTTGGTTATTATTCCTTGGTTCGTATTTGATGTCTCGGAAAAATATCATGCGACCCGGTACCGGCTTCGTATCAAGGCGTCCGGTCTGGACCATGGCACGCGATAATATAGGCACGACTGGCGAAATTCCAGTTTAATTGCCATAAAATGCCAAAAAATGTAACTTGATCATTTCGAAGCGTTTCTTTTTGTTCCTAAGATCGTATTTGATGTCCCGGAAAAATATCATGCGATCTGGTACCGGCTCCATACC
>ML332994.1:0-10621 GCA_005239505.1 Nicotiana paniculata | reverse complement strand
AATCAAAGAGGAAATAATGAAGCAGTTGAGCGCCAACATGGTCAGAGCTGTCCGATACACTACCTGGGTGGCAAATGTTGTGCCCGTTCCTAAGAAGGATGGAAAAACTAGAGTCTGTGTTGACTAAAGGGACCTGAACAAGGCAAGTCCAAAGGATAATTTTCCTTTGCCAAACATCCACATCCTTGTAGATAATTGCGCAAAGCATGAGATACAATCGTTCGTGGATTGCTATGCAGGGTACCACCAAATTCTAATGGATGAGGATGATGCAGAAAAGACCGCTTTCACCACTCCATGGGGTACTTACTGTTAGAGGGTCATGCCATTCGGTTAGAAGAATGGAGGGGCAACTTACATGAGGGCCATGACCATCATTTTCCACAACATGATGCACAAAGAGATAGAAGTATATGTCGATGATGTCATCATAAAATCAAAGACACAAGCTGATCACGTGCGCGATTTGAAAAAGTTCTTCGAACGGCTTCGAAGGTACGACCTTAAGCTTAATCCAGCCAAGTGTGCATTTGGGGTTCCATCTGGGAAGCTCCTCGGTTTTATAGTCAGCCGGAGAGGCATCGAATTGGATCCATCTAAGATAAAGTCCATTCAAGATTTGCCACCCCCGAAGAATAAAAAGGAAATCATGAGTTTTCTCGGGAGGTTGAACTACATCAGTAGGTTTATTGCTCAGCTCACAACCACATGCGAGCCCATTTTTAAGCTGCTAAAAAAGGATGCTGCTATCAAGTGGACAGACGATTGCCAAAAAGCTTTTGATAGGATCAAAGACTATCTGTCAAAACCCCCCGTACTGGTCCCACCTGAACCTGGTAGGCCTTTGTTTTTATATCTATCGGTGATGGATAATTCCTTTGGATGCATTCTAGGGCAACATGATGCAACAGGCAAAGAAACAGGCAATCTATTACTTGAGCAATAAGTTCACCAATTATGAGGTTAAGTACACCCTTTTGGAAAGGACGTGTTGTGCCTTGACTTGGGTTGCTCAGAAGTTGAGGCATTATCTCCTAGCCTACACCACTTACCTCATATCCAAAATGGATCCTTTGAAGTACATCTTTCAAAAGCCAATGCCCACTGGTAGGCTCGCAAAATGGCAGATTCTGCTCACAGAGTTCGACATTGTCTATGTCACTCGCACCGCAATGAAAGCCCAAGCTTTGGCAGAAAATCCAGTTGATGATGATTACAAGCACTGAGCACATACTTCCTAAACCAAGAGGTCAAATCCATGGAGGAAGTAGTTCTGGACACCACCCATGTATGGAAAATGTACTTTGATGGGGCTGTCAATATGAAAGGAGTTGGGATCGTGGAAATCTTCATCTCGCCTATCGGACAACATTACCCTACAACGGCCCGACTCTGTTTCTTTTGTACCAATAATACGGCAGAATACGAAGCTTGTATCTTGGGTCTGAAAATGGCCCTCGGTCTGGATGTGCAAGAACTATTGGTTATGGGAGATTTTGATTTGCTTATCCGGCAAGCCCAAGGCGAATGGGAGACTCGATACATCAAGCTTATTCCGTACAGACGATGTGTGTAAGACCTGAGCAAAAGATTCAAATCCATCGTCAGGTACATTCCCAGGTTTCACAACGAACTAGCCGACGCCTTGGCTACCTTAGCCTCGATGATCCCTTATCCAGGTAACACTCATATTGATCCATTGGAAATCCAAGTTCGGAATCAACACGGTTATTGCAATACTATCGAGACAGAACCAGATGGTGAACCGCGGTATCATGACATAAAACGATTCCTGAAAACAAAGGAATACCCAGAGCATGCCAAGGAAGATAAAAAAAGAACTATAAGGCAGCTCACTGGCGGTTTCTTTCTGAATGGAGAAATTTTGTACAAAAGGACCCCAGATTATTTGAACTTGTTAAGATGCATAGATTCCACAGAAGCTGAGCGGATCATGAGTGAAGTGCATTCAGGGGTATGTGGACCTCACAAGAATGGATATGTTTTGGCAAAGAAGATTCTGCGAGTAGGGTATTATTGGCTTACATGGAGCGAGATTGCTTCAGTTTTGTTGGCAAGTGTCACCGATGCCAGATTCATGGTGACCTGATTCACTCGCCACCTTTGAAGTTGCATCCCATGTCCTCTCCTTAGCCCTTCGTTTCTCGGGGAATGGATGTTATTGGGCCAATCGAGCCAAAGGCTTCAAATGGGCATAGATTCATTTTGGTTGCAATTGATTACTTCACCAAGTGGGTGGAATCCGTCACTTTCAAAGAAGTCATCAAGAAAGCAGTGGTAGACTTTATCCATTCCAACATCATCTGTCGTTTTGGTGTCCCAAAGACCATTATCACAGATAATGCAGCCAATCTAAATAGTAATTTGATGACGGAGGTGTGCGAGCAATTCAAGATTATGCATCGCTATTCTACCCCTTATCGGCCAAAAGCCAATGGAACTGTTGAAGCGGCGAACAAGAACATCAAGAAGATTCTTAGGAAGATGATCCAAACTTCCAGACAATGGCATGAAAAGTTACCTTTTGCTCTTTTGGGATACCGCACAACTGCTCGCACATCCGTTGGTGCAACTCCTTATCTGTTGGTATATGGAACGGAAGCTGTAATACCGGCTGAAGTCAAAATTCCATCTCTTCGAGTCATTGCAGAGTCGGAGATTGAAGATACAGAATGGGTAAAGACCCGATTGGAACAACTAATGTTGATTGATGAAAAACGGCTAGCGGCAGTGAGCTTTGGCCAGTTATACAAGAAAAGAATGGAACACGCTTACAACAAGGAAGTGTGTCCAAGGCATTTCGAGGTGGGCCAACTCGTTCTGAAATGCATTCTTCCATACCAAGTAGAAGCTAAAGGAAAGTTCGCCCCAAACTGTCAAGGGCCCTACATCATCAAGAAAGTGTTACCAAAAGGGGCCTTGAACCTGGTAGATGAAGAAGGAATGGTACCAGGCATGACCATTAATGCAGATGCAGTCAAAAGATATTATGTCTGATATATACCCACTGTGGAACTTTCACGCACAATTTTCTCAGAATCGAGATGACGAAGGCCACCATTGCTCGTTTGTTCCAAATATGTGTCACCCTCTTTTTAACCTTTTTGAGATGTATTTGTCTTCTTTGTTTTCCGCTTTTGGAACCTATGTACTTGCAACAAAAAAAAGGGAAGAAAAGAAAAGAATCCAAACAACAAATCTTCCGAGTCATTGAACTACGTCCGACCTGATTCTGAAAGGATACGTAGGCATCCTTACCATGGGTTCGGTCCCATCACAACAACAAATCCATATTCCCAATATTCTAAAACTGGTCAGAAGTTTGTTTTATTTTACAGTTTTTTCTGTCAAAGTGGTTCCAAAAATTGTAATTCAGTTCAAGGTTCTTTTCGCATTCCCCCTGTTAAGAACTTCTGATCGATCTTTGAGAATATTTGAAGTCACCATGCCATGGGAAACCTTCCGTATGTCGTATTGTTTAAAAAAAAATAAGAGAAGAAACGAGAGAGTCTTATTGGTGAAAACCCGTATGGGCACTGTAAGGCGACAGTGAGTAGAGAAATGAGAGAGTCTTATTGGTGAAAACCCAAATGGGCACCATAAGGCGACAGTGAGTAGAGTAATGAGAGAGGTCAGTTGGCGAAAACCGACAAAGGGCGCTACTAGCCGAATGAGAGTCTTCGTACTCCGGCATGAGCACAACCAAGACAGTTTTAAGATGAACCTTTGCGATGGATTTTGAGAATTAGACAGCTCAGACGGATCTGGCGTCCAGTCCAAAATGCATGTCATGATTCATTGAAGTCGACACATACTTCCAGATAAGTCTCCCTATTTCTTTCCCCGAACGGGACACCTTTTGTTTAAAGCACAGTTCTTTTGCACCTTCAAGTATTCTTCTATATTTACCCATAATTTTCTTTGAGTCCCTTTCGATCTAATATTTCGTCAAAAGCGAAGCAACCAAATGGCTGCAAAACTGGCCACAGTTTCCCCATAATATCGAGCACAATTTGGGGCATATATGGCATTGACGAAAGGCCGAATCCATCTGTGATATCATTCGATAAGGCGAACAAAGTGCCTCAAAGAAACTGAAAAGGTCGCCTAAGCGGGACCTGTTTCATGAGAAAAGTTGATAAGCACTACGAACACAAACTGGTACTGGGTGCAAGACAACTGAGTTTGATTTTAAAGGGAGAAATTGCATTGCCTCAGAGACAAAGGTAGCAATACCAAGGACGTCTGGGTATGAAACAGCTAGGGGCAACATTGGAAAACCAAGGTCTCCAGAAAATGATACAGAGCAGCCGAGCATCTCGGTACCACACTGATAGAATCGGTTCTTCGACAACAGCGGTCGTGAATCAAACTACTCAGAGCATCAAAGCCACAAACCAACCACCACTTTGAAAACTCATAAATTTTTCTTTGTTTGAAGCAGGAACAAAGAAGTGCAGAATGCCGATTATCAAAGGACGAATGGCCCCAAACGTAAGCTCCTTAAGACCACCATTTTCTTTTTCAGCATGCATCACTACTGTCCGTATCTCCCATTTTCGTAGCTTAACTCAGGTAGAACCATTTTTCCTAGGGGGATCCAGCTCATGGTTCCGGGTAGAAGTACTCTTCACTCAGGATGTTTCATGTAGCTTAACTCAGGTAGAACTGTGAATACCTAATTTTCGCACCATTTAAATGCTCCTAAAGTTGTTAGTGTCAATTTTCCTTCAATCGTTATTTTTCCAATATTTTTGTGCATTTTTTAATTGAAATTCTTGTCATAAAAATACCAAAAAACCAATTTTCTATACTTTTCTCTTTGTGTGTGCACTTTTAATTGACTAATTATTTGATAAGTTAATTGATTTCTCATATAATTAATTCAATTGTTAGCAAATTTATTTTATTAGGTATATTTTACTAGTTGGTATTTAGGTTAATTAGATTTTAGTTTAATAAGATAGGATTCAAGGAAAATGGTTAAAATCGAAATGATTTAAGTGGCCAAAAGTGAAATGGCTAATCCATAAAAGGGCTGCCAGGGGAGGGGCAAAAACGACGTAGTTTGATCACAAAACTACGTCGTTTTGGTTAAATGATCAAGATCAAATTCTGGCCACCTATTTTCTTTGATCCAATGGTCTAGAATTGGTGTCATGTGAGGTATAAAATTTTAGAAATATGATTTTTTGGCCTCATTTCCATACAAACCCTCTCTTCCCTCTTTCTTCTCTCACCCACCCTCTGCCACCGCCGCCTCTCTCCATGGCGGCACCACCACCTGTCTCCGTCCAACCACAACCAAAACTTCACCCCCACTCGTCTCAACCCCCTCTCCATGAATCCGAACCCCAAATCCCCCGAATCCCCACCAAAAATCAACAAAATCAAACCCTAGGTAGCCGCCCTTTTATTCCTCTCTTTGATTTCATGGAAAATCCGACCACCCGCCCCACAAACTTCACATAGACGTGTAGATATCTAGGAGATCCACACTTTCCCTTTAGTTTTTACCTCCAAAACCCGACCACCGCCGTCCTCCCCCCACTCCGGCTACCACGCTTCCGCGACCGCCGCTGCCCGTCGAATCTTCCACCACCATGTCTCCNCTGGAATTCATTTGTTTTAGCATTGGCCGGAATGAAATAAGGGTTTCAAGGTCGGACAGTTGTTGCTCGAGGTCCCTGGCACCTCCGTATTGCTCGAGTTAGTAGTGACCACCTTGTGTGGTAAAATCTTGAATCCTTTTACCCATGTCTCTGATTTTGTGTTTTCTTTCGTGTTCGTTGTAGTTTTTTTTTAGTTTAATTTTGTTAGTGATCATTTACTCTAGCTTTGATTTTGTCATCATTTAGAATATTAATCTCACTATTTTGTTTCATGGTTAACATGTACTTTGTTTAGCTTCACATTTAGTTTTAGGATTGAAGTGCATTAACTTTTAGCTTCTAATTATTGTTTTGTAATTCGTATTTAATTCGTCATGCTAATCGACTAAGTTTCAGATTTCCGGCAGAATCACTTGTCAATTAGTTGCTCATTTGTTTAAGGTATCGTCCTAGTTAGTGATTTGTTAAGTTGTTGAAATGTAGAGGTTCTAGTTCTGTTTTTTTAGTTTGTTTGTAGTTCAAATGCAATTATCTATTTGGTGATTTGTTCAAAATCAGTAGGGGATGCTATTGATATTGGTTTGAGAGGGTAGTAGAATACTTGAGTGTAGGGTCCGTGTTTGATTTTCTTTATACTATTTGGGACTATTTTGGAGTACAATACTCCAAAATTCTGTCCATATTTGGTGAGGAAAAACTGTGCATTGAACAAAAATCTGGTTTTGGACAGATTTTTGGTCAAAAATCTATCATTTTGGACAGATTTTTGGCCAAACAAATCTGTCCCAAAAGTCCTTTTTCTCCTATATAAAGAGGAGGTCTTTCCATACTATGGATATATATCTTGGGCTCTAAAAAGGGCAGATTTTTGAACACTCTATTTTACATGGAGAGATCATCTTTTACACTCTAAAAGACATATAACCTTGAGAAAAATCAGCAGCTTAATATATATAGCAAGCTGAAATTTCAGACCTCGATGAGTTTTTTTGAGTGCAAAAACTTTGACAAAAACAGAAACATCTATTAGGCAATGTGTGAGGTTGATAGCTAGATAGTTTCAAGCATCTTTGTTGAATTTTCTGGGTTGTCTTAACACTTGAATTGTTGTTGTTTCTGCTGTATTTGTTGCTGAATTTCTGTTGCTGCGCTGTTGTATTTTTATCATTCCAGGTAACTCTGAAATCCTTATATTTCAGATCTTGATGATAATAAAGAGTATTTGATCCCGGTTTGGTTGATGGAACATGTTAGATTTGATTTTGTTCCAAGATGAATGTTATAGTACTGTTATCATCATGTAAATATGTTAGAAACAGGTTAAATTATCATTTCTTCTTTATATATATAATTGAATTGCATTTTGTTAAGTTCACTTAGTTTGAGGAAAAGATAAGAACTTTTTTTTAACCATGTTCTTTTAGTTTGGGATATTTTATGTGAGTTACTTTTAAGGTTCATGTTTAATTATTTACGAAAGACTTCTAGCTTCAAATGTTTTGATGCTTTAAATTATAGCCAACATAATGTTATTATATAGTTCTTGTCTTTAGCACTAAAGGATTACAGTTTTTTGTAGTTTTTTTTATATGTAGTTGCGATTTGTAATTATGAAAGTGGATACAAATGCTTAAGGTGTTTACGTTACTAATGAGTTGATAGTATGAGTATTACCATGTTGGTGTAAATGAGTAGAAATATTGTGTTAGTCCTTAAGAAATAAATTGATTTAGGAGGTGAAAGAGCAAAGATAATAATTAGCATGAGAGTTTCTTTTTACGAAAGACGATTTTAATTTGGACATCATTGTGATGAGCAATTTGATTAGAAGAATACTTGTCACTTTGTGTTGTATTTGTCATGAAGGCTCTTAATCAACATGGGCTAAACAAGCTAAAATTTGTAGGCTCAATGACAATAGAAGTAAGCGGGCTTTTTCTTAAAATCAATAATTTATCTTTTGTTAAATAAAATAAGTGGCCTAAAACCATAAAGTTTAGAATAAGCTTTTCCCGGGTTTGATGTCTTGCCTTAGTTAAAAAATAATTTGCAATGACGTCATATTTTGTTCCCTTTTTTGGTCGAATAAGTAATAAAAAGGGGTTTAAGCACTTTTGTTATTAATTTGAACGCTAGGCAAATAGTAGGAACGTTTTAATAACATTCAATAAATTGATCGAATAATCTCATACCTTATCCATTGATTTTAGTTAATTTATAATCTTGTTATTTCTTATAATCGCAGATTGCTTGCGTAACGCGATAGTAACTTTTAATAAGTTAATTTTTTTTTTGTCAAGTGTAGTAACTTACTTTTAAAAAAAAAAAAGGGTAATAATGTGCAAATAATTCCTGTCATAACTGCGGATTCGCTTGTGTAGCGCTGTTTTTATTAAATTAATAAATTTCATTTCGATCACATATTCGCTTGCGTAGTGTGGTTATGACATCTTATTATTCAAAATTTTCTTTAATTTCTCTAATAATCAAGAAAAAAAGGCGGACAAGTAAAACATAGAAACTAATAAAGCACAGTTTATTCAGAATAATTCAAGCCAAGATTAAGTCAATAAAGCGACCGTGCTAGAACCACGGGACTCGGGGACTGCCTTACACCTTCTCCCCGGTCAACAGAATTCCTTGCCCGAACTTTATTTTCGCGGATCAATAAAATAGAGTCAAACCTTCGTTGACTAGGGATTCAAATAAAAGGTGACTTGGAACACCGAAAAATCAATTCCAAGTGGCGACTCTGTAAATAAAATAATCCCTATTCAAATTTGTCACTTCAATTAGAAAAACCCTTTAATTCACAACCCAATAACACACATATCATCTTTTGGGGGGTAGAAAAGGGGT
Organism: Nicotiana paniculata; assembly: GCA_005239505.1. Taxonomy (NCBI): domain Eukaryota; kingdom Viridiplantae; phylum Streptophyta; class Magnoliopsida; order Solanales; family Solanaceae; genus Nicotiana; species Nicotiana paniculata. Next base: position 2,129 of record ML332994.1, on the reverse strand, counting down.
GTGACAAGAACCATTTCGCCTAGGGGATCCAGCTCATGGTTCCGGGTAGAAGTACTCTTCACTCAGGATGTTTCACGTAGCTTAACTCAGTAGAACCCATTTCGCCTAAGGGGATCCAGCTCATAGTTCCGGGTAGAAGTACTCTTCGCTCAAGGTGTTTTACGTAGCTTGACTCGGGTAGAACCGTTTCGCCTAGGGGGATCCAGCTCATAGGGGTAGAAGCACTCTTCGCTTAGGTTGTTTTACGTAGCTTAACCCAGGTAGAACCATTTCACCTAGGGGATCCAGCTCATAGTTCCGGGTAGAAGTACTCTTCGCTCAGGTCATTTTACATAGCTTAACCTAGGTAGAACCATTTCGCCTATAGTAATTCAACGCTTTATCAGTAACACAGGGTACCAACCCTTGGTTACCTTTTTCTCCAGTAATACAGGGTACCAACCCCTGGTTACATGTTCTTCCTAGTAATACAGGGCGCCAACCCCTGGTTACATTTCCTTTCAGTAGTACAGGGTACCAACCCCTGATTACATTCCCTTTCAGTAATACAGGGTACCAACCCCTGATTACATTTTCTTCCCAGTAATACAGGGTATCAACCCTTGGTTACATTCATGTCCAGTAATACATGGCGCCAACCTCTGGTTACATTTCTCTCCAGTAATACAGGGTACCAACCCCTGGTTACATTCCTTTCAGTAATATAGGGTACCAACCCCTGGTTGCATCCCTTTCCGGTAATACAGGGTACCAACCCCTGGTTACATTTTCTCCCTAGTAATATAGGGTACCAACCCCTAGTTACATTCCTTTCCGGTAATACAGGGTACCAACCCCTGGTTGCATTTCCTTCAAGTAATACATGGTACTAACCCCTGGTTACATTCCTTCTCGGTGATACAGGGGGCCAACCCCTGTTTACTTTCCCTTTCAAGTAATACAGGGTACCAACCCCTGGTTACCTATCCATTGGGTAATGTAAGGTTACCTATCCATCGGGCCCGTATTTTGGTTTCGGATCCCGGTACAGATTTGTTATAATATTTAGGCCTTGCCTGTGAAATTTGGTAAAAAATGGAGTTCGTTTGATGTGATTCGGACATCCGGTTGAAAAGTTATGAACTACAAAGTGCTATTCAGGAAAATAATGAGTTTTGAGGTTCAATTCGTTGTTTTACATGTTATTTTCATGATTTGATCGCACGAGCAAGTCCGTATGATACTTTTAGACTTGTGTGCATGTTTTATTTAGAGCCCCGAGGGCTCGGGTGAGTTTCAAATAGGTTTGAGTTGTGTTGCGTTCGTTCTTTCTTATGCTTCGACGTCGTTTCTTCAGGCATAAATGATATCATATTGAACAAATGAGCTCTGATTTATGTTTTGAATGAAGTATTAGATCCGTATCGTAATTACGGACCCGTAGCAAAAAGAATCATCAAGTTTGGACATCGTATGAGGGTTTTATGGGCATTTTACTAAGGTTGCCAGATTTTTCAGGTTAATTACGAAATTGCCCCTGACGGCGTATTAAAAATCTGCACAAATTGCAAATACTAAAACCTACATATCTCCTTCATTATAAGGACAAATTGAGTGATTCAAAAGCCTAACTTGACTATAATGTCACAAGAAATCCATTGGATACATAAAAATCGAGTTTCGGGATAGTTTGGCACGAAAAACGAGGCAAAATAGCTGGCAGAAAAATATACATAAAACGGGCAGACATCTTCTTCTTCAAATTTTCGAATCCCACAGCCCTAGGAACGAATTTCTTTACCAAATATCATCCCCAAGTCATAGGTAATCAATTATAAACTTTACTCTTTCAATTAACCATTGTTTTTCATCACTTTTAAATCAAAAACTAAGAATTTTCATGGTAAAATTGAGAGTTTGGGTAGAATTAGGGAATTTTATAAAAATCGAATCTTTACCTAGAATTGAGGTCGGATTTCGAAATTAATTGTATATTTGGGTTCGTGGGTGAATGGGTAAAAGTAATTTGGTCCGAACCCCGAGTTTAGACCAAGCGGGCCTCGGGGTCGGGTTTTCACTTTTTTTAAAAAACTTAGGAAAAATTATATTTTTTAATAAAGTTAGTTCCTTTAGCATTAGTTAATGATATT